>WTXF01000794.1:0-10288 GCA_022496215.1 Russula brevipes | reverse complement strand
CGATAAGCAAAGGCCAGTCGGAGTATCTACGTGACCCTGAGCACGGATACCTCTTCTTGCTTTCGTAAATCTAGGACCTATATATGATTTTTTGAATACCCATAACAGAGCGCATAAGAAGGGTGCACACGTGGATCAAATTGTCAAGGGCGCCAGCGTAGATCGTTGCGCCATCTGCACTCCAGGTCACGCAAGTTGCGGGACACCCGAGTTCAAAGACCGCCACAGGATCCTTCCCCGCTTCATCTCCCCCTTCCCACACGCGTACAGTGCCATCATCGCTTGCCGAGGCGAGTAGTTCGACGCCCGCACCACCAGCCAGTGTCCTGTCAAGAGAGTTGATGATCTCGCGGTGGGCACGCAGTTTGCGAATGCGCTGCCCCGTGGTTAAGTCAGTATATGCAAGTGTGTGATCTGCAGAGACACTGTAAAGGAGTGGGGAAAATAACGACCATTGGAGGTCTAGTACAGGCGCCTTGTGTATTGCGGAAAGGAGACCGTAATTGGTATTTGGGGCATACGTTCGCCATAGCGCTGAAGAACATTCCTAAGAGATGCAGATACAAGGAAATATGGGTTATACGCACATATACCCCTATCCGCCGAACAAGCTGCGATGTTTTGTCCAGTAGGATCGAATCTACAACTCAATATCTCTGCCTGTAAAAGCACGCTTCCTTAGCACCTCGGCGACAATAACGGGTGAAAACTCACGGCATGCGCCCCAGAAAGGCTGACTATCGGGGCCTCAAGGCTGCTAGTCCGCTTTACAGAACGGATGAGTGCTTTTTGTCTCTCGTCATTGGACGATGCGATTGCAAGCTGCTGGTTGTTGGCTTCTGGCTCCGACGACCTCGCCCTCTTGATAAGAGAACCATCTTCCTGTGGCGCTGCACGTTTTGCCATAATGCCTTGAGGTGGCGCTCTTGATGAGGGTAAGCAATGGAGGATGTTCGTCAGAGAAAGCAATCCACCAACGCCGAACGGCGGCGCAAAACACCCTCTTACGTAATAAACGCTCAATTTCAATTTTACGGACATCACGTGCGAGGTTTGCTCCTTGTCACCCCCGATGCCGCCCAATTCCTCTGTCAGTAGCTTCTCTGGATTTCTCCCTCTCCAAGTACAGTATGATCATGACACGTGGCATACCCTATACATCCGAGTCCATGTCGGCGGGCCGTCCAGAAACGCGCGTAAGGCGCGGTGGCTGGAAGACCGAACAATTTTCATGGTGAATGTACCGCCGGACGCTACAGAGCGAGAGATTGTCCTCCTCTTTAAACCATGCGGAACCGTCGAGAAAGTGGTCTTTGACTTGGATAGACCAAGCGAAGAAGACTCGGACGTAGAAAACGATACAGACAGTGCTGCTGAGAGCGATGCGACTTCCTCTTCGCATTCTCCCGTGAGGAAGAAACGCAAGACCGCCGCAAGCAGCTCGGCTGCTGCATCAAGCACTCCACTGACACAGGGCAGCGGGCGACCAAAAGTTGTTCCCCTCCCCTCTGTCCCACTTCGTACCCTCCGGAGGACTGGCCAGACGGCCCACATCGTATTTCTAGACGCGTCGTCGTGCAATCGCGCACTTTCCCTCGCTCATGCGGGTGCAAAACCCGTCCTATGGCCCAAAGATGGGGACGAGGAGCGTCCCCGCGGACTCTCACATTACATCAGACAATACGAGTCTGCTCGACCTCCGCTCGATGCCGTGCGGGCTCATGCCGACTCGGCTATAGCGCGGTTCGATTTTGATACGGCTGCACAGAAGGCTGCTCTTCGGCGGGAGTCCAAGTATAAGAAGGGCGAAGCACTGGTGGATGAAGACGGATTTACCCTTGTTGTACGTGGAGGTGCCTACGGCCAGGCTGTTGGGGGCGGCGTCGGCGTTGCGAGCCGAAAGTTCATGGATGAATACGTCAAAGCCGTGCACGGAAAGGAGAGCAAGAGCAAGCGGGAGAGACGTAAGGAAGGGAAGGAGAAGGCCGCGTTCTATTCCTTCCAGGTCCACGAGAAAAAACGAAACGGTGCGTATCTGTATCTCTCTTTCCCTATCCACGCAGCTTGCACTTACTGGCGATAACAGCCTTACTGGAACTCAAAGAAAAATGGGAGCAAGATAAGGCAGCTGTGGAGAAACTCAAGGCATCAAAGAAATACAAGCCTTACTAGCCTTACGAGTTCACGCGACGTCCATTGTACGGCCCGGCACTGGCTCTGTGCTGTGCGTTAATTAAAAACTTCCGTTGACGGAACGGACACGTAAATGAAAGTGCCGGTCACTCAACACACGCATCAAAAATTGTTCAATCGATGGATCATCCAGATCGGAGCGATCGTACATAGCCCGATTCCTAACTAATGTAAAATGTACTAACGCCACAAGAACGTTCCCTGTCCCGTTAGTTTTCCGCTGGGACTGAATTTCGAGTCCAGATCAGATCCTAATATATGGTGTATTTGGTTTTGATCTGCTCACCATGCGATTTCAGGTATTGCAGGGCCTGCACAGATGCATCCCGCTTGGCGGCCCCTATCGAGGAGCCGTGCCCAACTCCAACACTCACTCCCCGGACTGTGGCATGAAGGGTGAGAAAGGAGCAGTGGTTCATCACGCGAGGCTGTGCTTACAGACGGCAGTGACGTGATATATAGCTCCGTGCTCGGGGCCCTCTTTCATCGAGACCCAATTGAGCTCCTTGGTCAAGTTTCCTTGTCCCTGTTTCTGCAGGAAATTGTTGAGATCACGTACGGGATCCGCCATAAGAGAATCTGTGAAGCTAGTAAACGAAACTGGTACCCTCCTCTGGAACCAGACACACCACTAATTTGAGTTTGGGAGCGTAAGATTGGTAGGTTTGGGGGAAAGTCCTGACACTCCAGCGGGCCATTTAAAGGATGGAGCGGCTACTTCGCGGAGGAATTAATTCAGTTATAACGTCCGGAGGGTCGGCAGGCATGAGGCAGATGGCCCCTGTCGGAGAGGAGGGACGACCATAGAATAATTGATCATTGCCTTATATTAGGTCGCCGTTATGAAAAGCAAAACCGGCTCCTCAAGAGCTTGGCTAGTGCTGATTCTGGAATCCCTGCACGGGAACTCGGGATACTGTTCGATGCAAGTGGGACAAACCGACGAAGTCTTGTGGGCGTCAAGATATGCACGCGTCAGTTGCTGGGATCCAAAAACTTCATAGAGTGTGATGGAGACACGAGGACACGTTACATAAACCAAAATGACCAATTGCCTGGAAATTTTCCAGATGCTATAGACCTGACTGTTGTAGCACCAGGAAAGATCCCCGAAAATAGAGACTCGGGCGTCATCGGTGACTCGAATTTACTGAGGGATCCCGTTCGCATGGAAATACTGCAGTGCCTGCGTGGCAGCGATGCGCTTGGCAATAGCTATGGCGGTTCCAACGCCTGTGCCGACGACCTTACCCCGGACTGAAGCAGTTGTGTTAGCTCGATGTGCGGGAAAGCCAGTATGGAACTCGCTGACATTTGTAGGTCCAAGTGTGAACGGGTTGGTTATCTGGCCCCTCTTTCACGCTCGTAAAGCTCAAAAACTGGACCAGATTCACTCCCCTCATTACTCTCTGCAAGTAATTGTTAAGGTCGCGGATAGGATCTGATTGGCTGTCAGAACCAGTATGAGAGGAGCGGGAAGAGGTCATCGCGCACCGTCCATGGATGAAAAGGATATTGTGAGTCGATGCTGCCAAACGACGGCCGCCTCCATGTCCTTAAATACGCTAAGCTGGTCTTTGTGTTTCCGTGTTCAACATTTGGATGGAATTTGCGCCCCTACACCCCAATACGCCTACAGCAAAGGCGTCACAAAGGCGAAGGCGAAGCGCGCAACCAAAGCAGAGCGAGCGCAACGAAGGGCCTAGCGAGAGTGGTCCAAACCGGTGCCGGTACGTGTAGTGACTTAACTGTTCGCGGACATCGGACAACCCGAACACGGAAACGACAAGCTTCTGAAGTGCCATACAGTCCAACAATCTGAGCGTCTTGAAGGGGACAGAGATGGGCGATCCGCTACTTAGAGGCTCTCTGAGAAGTCGGCCCCCGGTTCTGGAGACTCGGAGCCGCAGCCCAGGACAGGACTGGGAGTTGTGAACATCACTGACAGAGCGCTTGCAATGTATTTTCTCACTGAAAGTACCCTCGTCTCGATAAATCCTTTTTTCTCTTGGGAGCAGAGAACCAGAAACTAATGCGAGTCGGGAGCTGGGTGGAGCCAGAGAGAACTAGTAAGGGTGGAAAGAAAGACCCAGGAAGGGGTGGGAGGTGCACCACCCGAGATCATAGAGCTCAGCTGGACGAGGTCCTGTGGCAGCGGCCGCCTGAGGAAGCGGCGTCAATCCACGTGAAGTAGCAGTGTAGGGGTGGTGTAGGAGTAGCAGTGGTAATAGTTTGGAAGTCCCCAACGAAAGTCCTGGCTCACGTGGACACGTGGCGATTTCGTACATTAAATCACGTTTCAAAGTAACCCATCGGCAGGCTAGCAGAGCATCACTACTCTATGTATCCCGACAGACGCGGCTCAAGAGTAAGGGCACAGCTGTAGCTGACACCTCTTCAAATTAAATACGAAAGAACTAGTCATTCGCGAGCCTGGGCCCCGGACATCACAAGTCAAAAGTCGGCGACCTCCCCTAGCACACCAAGCTTAGCCTGAACGGGAAACACATCGGAATATATCGCGTGCCACTGGTAGTATACATGTCTACGAACAAGACTCCTGATACCCCGTATTAGATGTTGAAGCGTCCCCGAATTACGAGCGATGCCATGACTACTCGAAGAAGCGCTCTAGGGGCGTAGTCTTCAAGCGCTGTAGAGCGCTTGGGGACGCAGCCCTCTTAGCATCACCAATGCAAACGCCCCTCCCGAAGCCGATCTCTCTTCCGTTGACTGTGAAGCTCAGCACAAAGGTAGGGTTCTCAGTATGACCGGCCGACTCACACTTAGCAGTTGCATAGTGGGTCCTTTGATGCTCAGGACCCTCGCAGTGTTGGGCCCACGAGAAGTAGCGCGTAAGGTTGCCCCTCGGGTGACCTTGAAGCCAGTTATTGAGGTCGCGTATGGGGTCTGAATCGCGTACTCAGTGCCTAGAATACAGGATGGATGAAAGGAAAGCCGCACTGACCCATAGTGTAGTTAATAAGATCGCGGCGATGTGAATGTGAGGGAGTCAGTTGGAATCGACGGCGTACGAGTTGAGTATGCAAGTCAGTTCCATCATTCGTTTAAATAATAAGGTCTTCGTAGCTGCCCATCAGCCGGGGGGGCCCAACTACAACAACTCGTTGTGGCGCCTGTGTCCCTGAGAGTCTAACACTCCAACACTCATAGCAGTGGACGCAGCCGAGGGCTAGGAATGTTATAACTGCGCCTTTTTTAACCAGGCGATGCGATACTCGCAATACGGCAGGTAGGGCTTCACCGGAGAACTCGGGTTCCGGACGCTAGTAGATATGCCCTAGACCCATCATACACAATCACAAAGACGCCAATTCCAGGATTGGGGGCCTCGCTCGATACGCCGGAGCCATCGGAGCGTTCTGGGTGATGTGGTCCAAGTACGAGGTAGATCGTACTACAAGGGCTTTCGATAGAATGTGGCATAGACTGCATGTTGTGGCTGTGTAAAATCACCAAAGAAGATGCATTTGATGTTTGATCTGACTGTAAAAGGTTCGCTGACATGAATGCTATATCGTAGCTGTAGTCCCTGCTATACCTTTATCCTCTCGCATTTCGCGTGGCAACATTCTTGTGTGACACCGCACGGAAGACAAAAACAGAGAATGCCGATATCGGGTGATACTTAGGTCCACTGCTGCGAGGATCACACGCCCTCGACGGAGCCAAGCATTCGTATCGAGTCTTCGATGATTGGATAGGCCGTCAACGAAGAACTTCGCATCGTGAGAAGATTTTGATAAAATCAGGCCGTTTGCATTGATGTTGATCTAGCATCGTGGGAGTATTGCAGGTTGAGTGATCGCAGCTCCGTGTGATAGCAACGCTGATCCACCCATGTGTGTATTCGAGGCCAGCAGGTTTCGGTATTTGCAGCGGCCATTACTTGGTTGCATGTACGAGCTGGCACAAAACACTATGGCAAAGCCAAGTAGTAAGTTGTCCGTGTGAGGAAGGGCTCATGCGCCAAGAATTCATATCGCATGATTGCTGCAGATCCATCTGGGCAGTGGAAAGTTGTTCGAAGTACAAAGAAAATTGAGGGCGATCAAAAAAAAACTCTCGACAACCACCTAAGCTCGATATTATGACTATGGTCCCCAATGGAACACAAGGCTCACCGAAATTGGCTAGTAGACTCAAATCCATCATAAAATTTTCTTCATCATTCCTCATAACCCGGCGGTGCGTCCACGGGTGTCCCCCCTCCCCGTGATGTACCTTGCATAGGCGATGCGTAGGCGGCTGACCGGAGGATTAGAATGTATCGGGAAGAGAATGAAAATAGAGTCGTCGTACGGAGAGTTTCCTCTTCCTCTCTCATCTGCCTCCTCATATATAGCACACGCTCACGCGTCTTGCCCAATAAGCTGACAAATTGAAAAATGCCCTGGTCCTTCAGGCGTATTTCCGATTTGGAACCAGAAGTAAGCCCGCCGTCTTGAGAGGGCCTAATATCGATAGACACGTAGTTGGAAGCAAGGTATGGCTGTTCAAACCTTGTGGATAGTATGGACGGGAGTGGTAGTGTAAGAGTATTAAATCCGGTGCTGCCGCCGTCTTTCTCGGAGACAAATATTAACTAGGAAACCGTGTCCCGGGTGAGACCTTCAAAAGAAGCACCAGATAATCGGAACGCACTCGTTGGTCTGTCAGAAACAGCTTTCCTATGCCGTTCATATTCCGCCCACCGCCAGAACCGCCGGAGGTTGAAGATCCGGTTGGGGGAACATCCGGAATAATCAAGGAGACATCAGCACCCGATTCCACGGTCATGATCATAAGTTCCCCAGGTAGGGGAACTGGTGTTCGGTCAGCATTGAGCATCGTCCAGTTGAGGGCCATCGGTAAGTGAAATGGGAGAGGTTGATTAAGCTGTCGCCTTGGCGTGATGAGATAAGTTCCGGGCTTGTTAATCACACAATCAAAAACGTGGTGGACACTTCCCTTATCAAGGCTACCTGGCGCAATGGTAGCGCGTTTGGCTTCGATTGCCGACGGCACCAAAAGGTTGCAGGTTCGAGTCCTGCGGTGGTCATTTTTTGTTCTGGTTCTTGTATTCCCCTTTTTCTCGTGTGTATGTAAGTTACAATCAATTGTAATTTCCTGTTCAAAATGGGTGGTTGATTTCTTGAGCTTGCACCGCACCCAACTGTGGTATCGATCACATGCTCAGCACGTGATATCGTGTCGCGCGTCGCGTCTGGGTCTCGATGAACGGGCACCGCAACCCTCTGCTCACCATATCTCCTACCTTGGCCTGAAGCTCAATGAATCTGCAGAACGGGATGTCTCAACACTCATCCAATCCTCTCGAACTTCCTTCCTCAGATGTTCGAAATAAGACAGCACTGCACAGATATCGCAAAGCCAGGGCAATGGCTGGAAACCACCGTGATTCGGACGAGCCAGAAGATGAACTTGAGGTTTCCGACCTCAAAAGCTATCAAAGACACATCGCGGGGCTTCTCCAGGATCGGCCAGCAGCGCAAGTTCGGTGCACCATGCAAGGGGACAACCATCCAGAAATACTCATTGACCTGGATGAAGACATGGACGGTGGCAAAGAACAGGACTACGATGGCGAAAACAGCGATGAGTATGACGGAGACAGTGACATGGATGCGGATGCAGATGCAGAGATCGATGAGGAAATGACGCTGTTCCTCAAGTCGCGGGAGGAACAAGAGGAGATCGAGCTCGAGATCGCAGACCTTGAGGAGGCGGTCCCTACCATCACACAGGACTACAAGCTCGTTGACCGCCTTGGAACCGGTACATTTTCGTCAGTATACAAGGCCGTCGACCTCGGGTACCACGAAAAGTGGGACAACACGGTTTGGCACGGGTTACACCCCGCTGCATCATCCGCGCACCACCAGTCAGTGCCGCGACCGCGCAGCACAAAGGTCTTCGTCGCTATCAAGCGCATATACGTCACTAGCAATCCAGAACGGATACGGAACGAAATCTCCATTCTGGAAACGTGTCGGGGTGCGCGACACGTGTCACAGCTGATAACTGCGTTTCGACAAGAGGACCAGGTCGTGGCGGTCATGCCTTACCATCCGCACGAGGATTTCCGGGTGCGTGAACACATATCACAACGTGTTTCGAGTCTTCCAAGTTGATCGACCCTTCAGTCGTTTTACCGCACACTTTCGATGGCTGGAATCCGGGCATACTTTAGATGCATGTTTCGTGCGTTGCGGGACATTCACGCGCGGGGCATTATCCACCGGGACGTCAAGCCTGCCAATTTCCTCTTCGACCCTCACAGGGGTGTAGGAACGCTGGTTGACCTCGGTCTGGCCTGCGTGAGTATGCGCGCCTTCACGTGGACACTAAAGACTAAAATGAGCGTCCATTTGTTCAGCGCATGGGCACGGAGCCCCCCGTACATTACGGAAAATGTTTGCACACTGCGCCAACGAGGGAACACCCACATGGCCGGCTGCGCCGCGCAACTGAATACAACTCGGAATTTGTCAAGAAGAAGCAGAAGGACGCGCGAATGCGCAGTGGATGGACATCGGATAGAGTGGGTTATTTAGAAAAGGATACGAGGTATATGCACCACGCCGTGCATGCGACCTGGTTTCACTAAATTCACAGACCTCATTCAAAAGCTAATCGAGCAGGCACGCGAGGTTTTCGCGCGCCAGAAGTACTATTGAAATGTAATGAACAAACTGGAGGTCTGTCATGATGTATCCACGATCGATGCGTGTCTGCGTTGACCATGCATGCGCCTTTCGTTAGCCATTGACATGTGGTCCGCGGGCATGATTCTCCTATTCTTCTTGACTGGGAAGTTCCCGCTTTTCCAGTCCAACGACGATGTCGAGGCGCTCTTGGAGATAGCGTGCATTATTGGGCGCCGAAGGATGGAGAAAGCGGCAACACTACACTGTGCGCGCCTGTTGGAAGCTCAGATGCAACAGTATATTAATTGGATCCTACAGCCCGAACATTCACCACAAATATCCCATCCATCACACCAGAAGGGAAGCCCTGGCGTGAATTCGTGGAGACGTTGAATCCGAAACTCATGGAACGGGTGAAGAGTGCCTCGTGCCCAAACCCCTACAGCGTGAGCGAGGCATCATCTGGAGGGGCTTCTTATGCACCCCCTCCCTCGTCCTCGTCACCAGGCGGAGGTGCTGCTTCACGGGATACACACTGGACGACTCCACCTACAGATGTCCCGGATTATGAAACAGACATGGAACAAGCATTCGATCTGCTCGAGCGTCTATTGCACCCGGAGTCAATCAAACGCATCACGCCGCGGCAGGCACTATACCACCCGTTTCTGCGCGAGAGCGAGGACGGTGAAGGTGATGATGCGTTCTTTCCGCACCCGTTTGGGGAGGGTGTTTGCGGGGAATGGCATTTTGTGGACCCCGTCACGGAAGAGTTTCGCGTGCGTGTCCGGACGGAAGAGGGAAGTACGAGCGTGATACCGGTGATGGCAGGCGAAGGCATGGCGATAGGAGATGATCCGTGTGAGTTCCATCGGGCAGAGGACTTTACGAGTCGCTAGACGTTAGTGAATTGTTGCAATGCCCCTCGAGGGGATCGAACCTGCGGAGTTGTTAGCCGTTGTGCCAAGTCGGGTTCGCCCTGGCGCCGCGGCGGCCGGACGATTGAAATCCGAACAAGCGAAGCGAAAGCGGCGGACGTGTCGTTCGCAGTGAGCCCGAGTCAATGACGACGACGTCCCCGACGCCTCACCAATCTATTCTCTCATCTTTGTCCTATTTATTATCGGATTCCGCCGTTAGACAGTTGGCGCCTATTGTTGTCCTCCTTGCCGTCCCGCTCCTCGTCCTCTACGGTCAAAACTACTTCCGCGAATTCGCCTTGCACATGCTCGCCGTCGCCAGCTCGGCGCTCCCCTGGAACTGGTCATCGATATACGAACACGGGCCCCTTTCCCCCAATCCTAAGAAGAAATTCCCCATCCGTACCCGCGCAGAACAGCTGGCAGCAAGAACGGATGCTCGCTCTGGTGCGTGTTGTGCTGTCAGGTCGTCGTATAAGCGCGCGCATACTGATGACAACATTT
>WTXF01000793.1:0-10302 GCA_022496215.1 Russula brevipes | reverse complement strand
CTGCACCCGCTTCTATAAGCGCTCGTACGACCTCCATAGCTTGTGAGGACTTGGACCCCGCTGCCTCATACAATGGATTGCGCCCACCCTTGTCCTGGGCCGTCGCATCTGCACCCGCTTCCATAAGCGCTCGTACGACCTCCATGGTTCGTGAGGACGGGCACCGCGCCGCCAAATGCAATGGATTGCACCCATCCTTATCCTGAGCCATCGCATCTGCGCCCGCTTCAATAAGCGCTCGTACAACCTCCACGGCTTGTGAGGACGAGGACCCCGCCGCCTGATGCAATGGACTGCGCCCATCCTTGTCCTGGGCCGTCGCATCTGCACCCGCTTCCATAAGCGTTCGTACGACCTCCATGCCTTGTGAAGATGGGGACTTCGCCACCTCATGCAATGGAGTGCGACCATTATTGTTCCGGGCCATCGCATCGGCACCAAGATTCAGAAGGACCCGTATCACTGACACTGCCCCGAATATTCTCCCTGCACCGCTGCATGTAATGGCGTCGACCTGACCCAAAAGCCCAGAGCATCCACTTGTTGTATGCCCTCGGTGACAAGGAACTCTACAATCTTGCGCAGGCCACAAAAAGCGGCATAATGCAAGCATGTTCCATCGGGCTGTGAAGGCCATTTGAAACCGTGATGGTCCATCTCGGGGTCTAAGGGATCGTGTTCCTGTATCCAGAGCCAGATCGCGAGATGTGGTTTCCTAGGGTCAAACAGCTGCTTCAGCCCAGCTTCCACCCTTTCCGACACATCCTCCAACTCCACATGGTCAACCCAGTGCTCCGCAGCATAGTCGGCGAGAGGAAACTTCTTCAAGCTGTCACGGTCGATGTTTTCATCCAGGTGTAGTAGAGTCCCTAGACACGCTTGTGCCGCAATGGTATGAGCGCCTGTCATAGAAACATGGTAACGCCGGGACGTAATGTCGCTGCCTTCGGCCAAGCGGGCAGACATCAGGTACTCCTTCACAGAGAAGTGCGAGAACTGAATGACCTCGGAATAACCTTCATTGACGACCGAAAGGAAGCTAGGGCACGTCGACAAACACCGCATGTATTGGATCTCCTAGCCGGAAACTCTCGTGAAATTCCGGAATTGGTCCTGCCTTGAAATCAAATGCAAGAAACTCCGCGAGTTCCTCGACATAGAGTGGGCGGCTAGCTACAGCGACACATTGCAACAGCCGATGAGCAAATTCCCAGTTGGCTTCGCTGATCTCGAGTAGCGTGCGCTCATATGTGTCGTCGAGCGTCTTCGGTAATTCGGCAAGGGCACGTTCAATACGTGCAGGGAGGCAACGCCGCAGGAAGTCCAATTGGCAAAATACCCAACGGAACCTACGTCCACCTATCAGCCGACATCGATAACCATCACCGTTTGGCAACTCACATCCCGTCAGCCTTCTGTGAGAGCTCATCTATGACCCGTTTCTTGTCTTCTGGTCTCCACTTTTGCATCTTCGGATCTGAGTGAACAACCGACGTGATGTAATCGAGAATGTCCTGCTCTTGTCCCTCTTCATCATGAAGCGAAATCGAACGGAACTCCAAATTATCAATGACCTCCTTGATGTCGACTTCAGGCCGACTAGTTAAACATATCCGCAGATTTGGAAGCCTTAGGTTAGTAAGCTGCTCCACAAGCTTCAGGACGTTTTCACGGGGCGATGGTGTGTCAGAGGAATCGGGACACTCGTCCAGTGCGTCAAAAACGAGGTAAACTGGCGCTTGCCCTGGGGAACGGAGCATCTCTTCCAGACATCGCGCAAGGTCTCTGTCGCTGGGAGTCTGCGAGCCATTGCCTTGTGTCGAATACAGATGGGAAAGGATGTCGCAATATGCGGCGGACTGATTGCAAAGCTGGAAGAGTAACGAGGACAGTAACCCGCGGCGGTGCTTCTTTTCGTCATCTCGGAAGTCGAAATAATAGAATCCTAGGGAAGCTAGTCCAGATTCACGCATGCCATCGATCTCTTCGATGATCGACGAACTTGCCAGTGCCAGTATGAGGTCCAAGAACAAAATTATTGGACGATTAACCTACCACAGCAAGCTCTTTCCCGCTCCCGCTATCAGATCGCGGTCAGCAATGCCATTGAAAGCTCAAGAGAAAGCAGTACACACGCTTTCCATGAATCCAAAGAAGAGGATGAGACGATGATTTCCATTCTGCGAATCTGTCGCCTTGAATGAACCATCGTGCTGTTCCGTTGTGGTGAGCGTCACGTCCGATATTATAATTTTTCCATGGATCCGGCGGAGACAGCCAGTTTCGGACATTCTGTCGCAGCTGCTCACCTGTCAGACAATATCAGCATTCGTAGTCGCCAAAACATCAATAAGAACCGGACGTTTTGACTCGTTCATGCCATTGATAAGTTGCTGCATCATCTCTAACAACCCAGTCAGGTTCGCACTAACTGTCTCGTCAGAAAATAAACTGACCTAGAGCTTTCTGGATGTCGTATGTCGATGCTTCTCGATCTAACCACGAGACGTTCGGCGGAGAGTACATGGCAAACAAAAGCACGACTCGCTCACCGCTCATGACCTCCCTCAAATTCTTGGCAAGCCCATGGACAACCTCGAGTGTCTGCGCTCCGGTCGCAAGAGATTCATCAAGGGTCAGCCTCTCTAATCTATGAAGCACCATCTCGACGTCGTTCTCCCCGAAAAGCTTCTTTACGACTTTCTCTGTGTCCCATTAAGTCGAGCGGTGTATCTATCTGCAACGATGGACTCACTCAGCCGCCCCTGCTTGACTTGCTTCGTCGCCACGGCAAGTATAGAGATCAATTGAACCAATATCTTGACGATTGTTTCCGTCATGGCTGGCGTAAGGCGGATCTTCGTATAAATTCGAGTCGCATGAGAAAGTTGCAGATCGTTTCGAAAAGGTCGACGAGGGCGTCGTAGCTCGCATCGATATCTTGAATAGCCTACCCGAGTTGAATGTCACAAGGACTTGCCCATAGAAACTGTGGGGATACGCACAGAGAGGAGAACTCCGATACCTGTATGTATCAGTTCCACAAACGGGACCTGCTGGAGAAGAAGCGTGAGAGACAAGTAATGTAGAACCCATCAACCATTCCGACATACAAAACCAACAGCACCGGCAACAGTCACAATGCCGGAAAGCATGTGAAGTCCTTGGATGGGTTAAGCACTGTCATGAGCTTGTTGTCATTTCCTCGGAATTGGTGGAAAGTGCGAGCTTGGTTGTGAAGAAGTTCGGTGATAGATCAACAGAGTCGCAGGACTCGAGTTGGGCGGCGAGTGGGTGTCTGCGAGATTTATTTTTGTTTCTTTTTCGAACTCCTCCAAGCAGACTGAAATAATGATTCAAACATAGACGGTTCAGAGATGGTAGCCATATATATGAGGTATATGGGAATGGGAAAAGAGGATGAGTGAGATCACTGGGGCAGGTGATGGGAACTGGGAGGTACGGTGGGGACACGAGCCTCGGACACTCCTGCCTGGCACAACGACATCGATAGCCGCCCAAACCAAACACCGACATCGCAAGTGACAGAACCCAAAGACACAGCATAGGAAGTCAACCGGTCAAGGTCAGACCCCGAGGTGCACGTGAACTGCATCGATTGGGAGGTCGGGAAACGGAAGGCAAGGGTAACGGAAATATCAAAGTCGGTGCCGTGCGCCCATAATTAATGCGGCGATTCTCACCCTCGCCCGCTTACGGCGCTTAGACCATGTCCGTCATGAGCACCACATGCACTTTGCTATCCGCTATCCGGAAATCAATTCTCGCTTCTCTTTTCCCCCACCTGTTTGTCAGCCCTTCATCTCGATCATGGACTGCGGCACACAGGTTTGAGCGGCGATGACCCGTACCTGCGCATGACCACTTAGGGCGCAGATGCCCCGCCGGCCCGGCGATGAGATCACCCTTCAAATCCCGCTCTGCCTATGGCCCCATTACACTATTTCCACTGGCCTTATCGTCCCATTTTTGGCTCTGCCTCGCTGCCATCCGACGAGTCATTCGCACACTGTCATGGTCATTGGCATACGCCCGTCGCTCTCCTCCACGGCTCCACCACCTCTACAGATGATAGCATGTTCCGTCATTTGTCAACGCAATGTCGCATTGGACGCGACGCGGATGCCGCTCATGCTCCTTGATATCGTCCAAATGTTCAACGTCCTCGCCTTGGTGCTCGACACCTTGCATCCGAGTCGCTCCGCCGTTCACCGCGTATCACTATTTGACGTTTTCGCCCGCTCCCAGCGGTGTTCACCACAAAGGAGCTGATGACGCTTCGGGGCGCCGCAACGATAACCTCTCGCGCCCAAGTTTCGTCGCCAGGGCCCCAAGCAGAGGAGCGGGGCGAAGCTCTGCCGGAATCGGTCCCGAATCCTCCAGCCCTTGCAGCAGGGCACCCTTGTGACTTCGACATCCGCTCCCGTGGGGATGAGGACCTGGTCTCCGGAGTTCCACTCACCAGCGGCTTTACGGCAGATGGGAACACCCCACGCCCGCATCTACCGCATTTGCCAAGGATTCACACGCAGCAACCGACCAGCGCCGCGTCTCTTTTGCCCCGACTTTGTCAGAACCGCGCTGGAACACCAAGCATATCCGTCCCCATTCCACAGTTAGATTCTGCTTTGGGGCGTACGCACGGACTAGATGGTACGGACGCGTGCTGCGCCGCGTCTATGCGCCTGGATGGGCTACGACAGGAGCGTGCGGAGTGCTGGCGGCGACGATGACCGACGCGTATGCTGCGCAGATGCTATCCTGGCAGACCATTTCGGTGACGGGTCAGGCACTGTGGTGGTGCCTGTTCAGCATGGGACGCACACGGAGGACGTTCGTGCGTTTGAGGGCGTGGATCTGGAGCGCGTGCCGAGGGAGGTCGAACGCTCCGTGAAAGACAAACGTGTTGGAAAAGGGTATTGCAGGATGACTGGTTGAAGGAGGTCAATGCTGAGGAGATACTGCGCGGTAAAGAAAAGGACCGAGTTCCGTCGATGGGTTGGGAGTACGCAAGATGTTTTGATGAGTACGGAGCGTGGTGGTGTACGCGAGGGTGGAAGTTCGTTCAGTAGGGAAAGTGGGACACGAAGGCGACGAAACACGGATGTTTTCCATGGCTTAGACCGCCGCAGGGAAGTTGAGAGAATGAAACGGACGAGAAAACGACTTTCATTCGACGATGAATTCAAGACACGTCGATCCTCGTATACATACAAAGCTTAGTTATTAGACTGAATTCGGCGGGGTCAACCGAGAATGGAGCGAACGACGGATTAACACAACGAGCTGGCGCGGATGAAGAAAGAACAAGAACTATCCACTGCATATGTAGACTCAGGTCGTACCAGACGCGACAACAGTTATTCGAAGTGGTTTGAGACCTGCGGAGCTTGACGCGCTTGACGGGGTGACCTTTGAGAAGTCTTGTTCGTTAGTTACCTAACTTGCGAGTGCGAGACGTGGGCCGAATTGAGAAGGAGTAGCGGAACAACATGGAGGGGAAGACAAGGCAGGGAGGACAGATATGGAGGGAGTGGGAAGGTAATGAAAGGGTGGAACGAGGGACCGCGTGAGGGTGCAGCGACAGGCCTGTGGTGTCAAGCATATCAAGAGTACTATGGTTGGAGGTCAGCCCACTTGCATGTATAAAGGCTATCCGGCTATCGGCTGTCGTCTTCTAAACACCGGGGTCAACATTACTTGGCCATGGCACTTAATCCATACAGCAGTGGTTCATTCTCTATTCTCTGTTGTCTATTCTACCACGTGCAGGATACGAAACTTCCATTTCGTATGGCTTGAGATAGAAGCATGAAATGCTACAAGTACAGAAGGTCCGATCTCACAGAATTCCAAGCAGAATTCAGTTCGCCATTTGACTACGGTAATGAGCTAGTGGGTATTATGGGAGATACGTCCGGAGACCATGCTGATCCCGGATATGAGGTGTTACGACGCAACGCTTGGGATAAGGGGATTGGAAAGGGCGAGGACAAACAGCAAATTTGCTTACCCGGAATCGTGAAACTAGCACCAGTGCTACAGCTACAGGAAGGGGTCATACATACCGCAATCAAATCACTGACTACACGCCAAAGCCAGTTTCTCGATCTGTAGTCCCATTCCGAATCCAATCAACTATTTTGGGTTGTTCTTGGAACAAAGTAAACCGATATGGGATGGGGCAGTCGCGGCTATGTGTCGTGGGGGGTGAGTGGTGTCTTCGGAGCGCCGTACGAGTCTGTAGACGGTATCGAAAAGGCCTTCAAAGTTAGAGGAAGCGGAGGCCGTATCGCAACGCAAATTGAGGACATCGGATGATGTAGATGGGAATCATGGGATGCGACGATGGGCGTTGTAAATCAAATTCGGATAGAAGACAAGCTTCCCGCTTGTTGGCTCCCGACGTCAACCTTTCCTCACTCGCCTCCTCCACTGGGCATTGAAACATAACGAAGCCCAACATTGGAGTACCTTCTACCTTCTTGTACAAGAACATGGGACAGAGACTGGGATAAATGTGTGCGTTCTGGTTGTTTCTGTACCTTTCTCATTTTCTGTGCACGCCCGGGATTCATCTTCGCTGAAATAAGCGCGCCAAGTATCAGCTGGCCTTTTCGCAGGAACACAGGAACATTACAAGCGCATCGTGGTGGCCTTCGCTGGCATCCAATTGCACCTTGCAATGGCTGCGCGTCATCCATGCCCTTCATCGGCGTCAAAAGGGCGAGAAAATTGGCATTAGAATGTATTAGTACCGCCGATGTAGGGGGCAGCGCAGTACCCAACTCAATTGAGAACCAAGGAGTCGGCCATTGCGGCATGGACCGAACGCTGGCACGAGGCGGCGCGCACCTCCCCTGCCCTACAGCGCTGCCTTCACCAGACACCAGACCACCCAAATGAGGAGACCGCACCACACGTTCCTTATCCGGCGGCAATCGACTAAGTTCTCTCGCATAATTCTCTGACAATGTGACATCGCTGGACATGGAGTTTTTCTCCAACACACCAGAACAAATCGCCTGCCCTAGGGCGCCGCGTGCCACACTTAACTGCATTTAGCCGCCTCCGAAATCTCCTTCAAGTGTTCGACCCTCCGGACGTGTTATCACGCTGCTTCGATTCTTGGGAGGAGCGGGTGTCTGCCCAAAGCCTCAAATGGTTTGGAAACCGGGATGCTAGGACATTGGAGACCAGGACGGAGTAGTTACGTCAAACGACCCCATCAGCAAAAGTGGACAAGTCTATCACGTGCTATATAGGCTATATAGCTCGCATAGCCACATAGACTGCCTCCGGATATATAGGCTATATAGACATGACTGTTCTATGGTAGGCTATATAGCTTGTGTCTATGCGTGCTATATAGACTATATAGCTATGGTAGCAGACTCTGCTACCACGGCTATATAGACATTATAGTGTCCATAGTTTCCATAGCCTCAATTGTCTACAAGAGCATGCATATCAGTGCATGAAACCTTTTTTCGCGCACACAAAACTGAAAATGAAAAACATATATTTATTCATCACATGATTACAGTAAAAGCGTCACCGCGTCACCAGTCGAGACACAGTACAGAGCTAATCTACTTTAAATTTACTCTAAGGTATGGTAATCACTCCGCACCAACCTCCCAGCTGTCCAAGAACCCCCACTTGGTTTCATCGTCCTGGCCCTTGCCAGGCTGCCGGTGGTCGCGTGTCAGAATTAAACCTGTAAAAGAACAATGAGTGTCAGTGGCCCACTACCATGAGGCTGCTGTGACAGGGCAAAGTGAGTAACCTTTTACTTCACCAGAGGAGATGTTACTTACCGATAGTTTAACCCCGCAGCAAGTTATAACTGAAGCGTAGAAGGAGGAGGGAAGGAGGGAAGATGGAGACGGGTGGACAACGAACAGCGCACAGGGTTATATAAAATGTTTCAGAGTCCGGTGCATCTCCGACACAATTTGTTCAACTGCAGTGTCACATGACATTGTTGAATTTCAACGCATGGCCGGGAAACGCAGGAGAGAGCACAAGTCAACCGCGTGTGTGCTCTCGTTCTCATCCTCGCCCGGCGCTCTCCGCCTTCCGCCTACCACCCGCCATCACTCCATCCCAATTCTGGTGCTCAGGCCCCTTTGGCACCCACGGCCTCCTCCCAAAGGAGGCCCCCTCAAGGTCCTGGATGGCGACCCTCTCCTGGCGTGCTCTGCCTTGGTCGACCGCTTTCATGCAGGCCAGTCGGCCTTGCGCGTAGCCTCGACCATGCGACGCCCCGCCACTTTAGCCGCTCTCACTCGCAACCTCATCCGGCGCCCTCCACCTTCCGCCTACCACCCGCCATTGCCTGCGTCCCCGATGCTGGCGCTCCGATGGCTTCCTCCCAAAGGAGGTTCCAAGAGCGGCTTCCTCCGCCACGGTCGAACTCTTTCGTGCAGGCCAGCCGGCCTCACACCAGTCACACGTGGCCGTGCATGGGCGTCGTCTTTGGCTTGCAAGAGGATCCGGCGAGCGCATCTCAGCATGCACCAAAGGGCGAACGCAGACGAAGCCACGAGCCCCCTCCCGACGCCCACCACCCTGCTCGCCGCGAAGCCCCGCCCCGACCGTCCAATGAAGGAGACCGCCAACACCAACGCCGACGCAGCCACAAGCCCCCTCCCGACGCCCACCACCCCATGCTCGCCGCAAAGCCTTGCCCTGACTATCCACCTTCCCTCATTGCCCCCTCCTTCTCCCACCATGGAGGAGGGGGCTCGGCATGCACCAAGGAACGAGGCTGCCAACGCCGATGCGGACACGGCCGCAAATCCCCTCCCGATGCCCACCATCTTCGAGGCGGCGAACCGGCCGGTCTTTGAGAAACTCTATAAGAACGTGCGCGACGGCACCGAGACGCGCAACGCGCTTGAGTTCGATGGGCGCAACACTGCGAGGACGTTGCGTGCCCACACGGGCGCCAAGACTGGCATGAACATCGAGACGCATGCATGGTACACGGCGTAGCCTCGCGGGTACTTACTCGCAGAAATAGACTCGATGAAGCACGTCGAGGAGAGGAAAAGCAGGCAAAGCACAAGCGAGGGCGAGAGCGGCACCAAGGTCCTCAGCGTCGGCGAGCGTAGCTTCGTGCGGGGGGAACAGCGGTCGGGCATGGGGGCAGAAGAGGGATGAGATTGAAAACCCCCGGTCGGTACGAATCGCCGTCAGCACGCACAAAGCCAACATGAATAATAAAGGTCCGGGGGGGGGAAGGAGGAACGCGCACCCGGCAGCTCGACCTCGGCGAAAAAGTTCGGGTGCCGACAGTGCTCGTGCGCGTCGTCCGTCCTGTGCTTCCACGCGTGGAAGGTGCACTACCGGTGTCCGCTGTGAACTCCCACGCGAGGAGCGCGAGCGCGGTGACGCCGCCAGTGAGGGCGAGGACGCCGTCTGTATGTCAGCGGGGTTGGGTCACCCACTCGCTGATCGCCGAGTCCACCTGCTGCTCTCATAGATGTAGCTTTGCCCTATAGTCTATATAGTATACAAGAATAGTATATAGTCTATATATATATCTGTGTAGCTATGCGAGCTATGATAGAGCTATATAGTATCTGTATTGAGCTATCACGACTATGATAGGCTATGATAGCTCCTATACCTTATTAGGCAGCTATATAGCAAACCTTTTTTCCTGATGATGGACGGGCAATAATGAGTGAGAGATGGACGTGTGTAACGACGAATGAGCTCACCTTCACCCAGGAACCCGAGGCGAATGAGCTCCTCCTCGCTCAGGTCGGCGATCTCTGCGGGAAACACTCAACACTCGTAACGAAGTGAAACGACGGACGCCACTCACTCTTGTTCGCATATGCTAGATCCATGGCGGGAGAAACCTGGTTCACGAATCACGATAGGTGGTAGTAAGAAAGCGCAAGTGAGTAACTCGTCGATGGGGATGGATGAGTTGGGGAGAGATGGGAAAGCGCGAAGAGGGAGATCCTTTTGAGGGCAGTGTGAGATCGTGCAATCCTGACTCACTCGCTCGAGGCCCCTCGTCACTTTGGGGCCGCTGTCTGTCCGGTGATATCGTAATTGCGCTTACTCCATTTCGATTGATTCCACCGCCTCGCGACCCGTCCATTCCATCCCGGTGATATCGATTGCACGTTTTGGGGTTATTGCATCTGCCAAAAAATTTGGTCTATACCAAGCTATATAGCTTACATAGCTCGCATAGTGTCATAGACTTCCCCCATGTATACACGCTCCTATAGCCAAGCACTACTTCTACCACCCCGG
>WTXF01000792.1:0-10343 GCA_022496215.1 Russula brevipes | reverse complement strand
ACGTCTCACCGGTGACCTTTCAAGCCTTTCATACCTGCCTTTTCCGCGCCTGTCAGGAAGCGTTCCTCTGCGCCGTCCTCGAGGGTCTTGAAGACCACATTCATCCAGCTCCCCGATCCCGCTTGCACCTTACCTTGGAACACCCCGCGCTCCTCGCCAGCCCGAATGGCGGCGTACACCTTTTCCGCCTTTCTTCTGTTGAGCGCCTCAAAGTACTCGAGGCCGCCCAGCTCCCGCATGTGCTCGAGCACGAGGCCGGTGATATAGATGGAGAGCAGCGACGGGGTGTTGTGCAGGCTCTTGCTCTGCGCGAGCGTCTTGTAGGACAGACAGAGCGGGACGGGTATCGCGCCGAGCTTCGCCGCCGCATCGACGTCGACGAGACAGTCCTGCCGCACGATGAGGATCGTGAGCCCCGCGGGGCCGACATTTTTCTGCGCGCCGGCAAAGATGACGGCGTGCTCGTCGAGATGCGGGATCGGGCGGGACATGAACGAGGACGAGTGGTCGCCGACGAGCGGGAGGAGCCCGCCGCGCTCGCGCGGGAGGCGCGCAAACGGGAAGGACGTCTGCGCGGCGGGGTCCGGCGAGAACTGCACGCCGTCGATCGTCTCGTTCTCGCAGTAGTAGATGAGCGCGGGCGCGGGGAGAAGGCGTATTCGCCGTGCGGCGGCACCGTGTCGAACGAGACGCCGTCCTTGGAGTACCTGCGTGCGTCGAGCGCGACGTTCGTGCGCGCGCCGCCGGCGAGGCGCTTCGCCTCGTCGTAGGCTTTTCTGCTCCACGAGCCCGTGATGACGTAGTCCATCACGCGCTCGCTGTCGGCGAGGTCTGGGTAGAGCAGCCTGTGGCGCGCGAGGAGGTTGAGCACGACGGCGGAGAACTGGGCGGTCCCACCGCCCTGCGTGAAGAGGATCGAGTGCGTGGGGGGACTTGCAGCTGGGTCCTGACGAGTGACTCGACGTTGGCGAGGAATGCGACGAATTCTTTGGAACGGTGTGAGAGCTCGGCGATGCCGATGCCCGTATCATTGAAATTGAGTAGTCCTTGTGCGGCTTTCCTGAGTACGGTGGAGGGAGAGACGAGGGGCCTGCTCCGAAGTTGATCACCCGAGAGGTGGAGGTGGTCATCGTTGACTCGAAAGCGTTACGAAGTTCAAATTGGGCCAGTTGACTCAGGTCAGGGCGAACGTCACCGTGGAGACCCACGGAGAGCGGCAACCACCTCGATGGTGAAGAAAGTCACTAATAAGAGACCTTCCGCCGCCCAGACTCGAGCTCCCCGCTCCCAAAGCGATTGCTTTCCCCGGACTTTCAGTGAAGAGTCAGATCCGGTGCCATGCCTTTTTGGAGGACCAGGTCTTACTTTTAAGCGTGAGCGTTTATTGGCATAGTACCCGTCCTTGTTCCCCATCGTCTCTCAGGACGTTCTGACTCCAGCAGAATGCCGAACATTCGTCGAATTTATTGATGCTCAACCTCTGGAGTTGACTCCTCATAAGAAACGTGGGGAGGCAGAAAGAGTCAATTGTGAGTCATTGGGCCTTAGCTTCGTCGACCACAGACGCCCGAACTTATTGCCGTCGCAGACAGGTTCTCCATCTCTTCGCCCGAGTTTGCTGATCAACTATGGACCATACTTCGTCCCCATCTGCCGTCATTTCCATATCCCGCCTCGGTCAATCGGCCAGATTCGGGTGCTAGGGCAGCACATTCACTAAACTCGAACATTCGGTTGTATAAATACACACCATCGCAGCATTTCGACCCTCATTATGATGATTCCACACGGGATGCAAAGACTGGCGCGGTCTCGGAATGGACACTGCTCATATACCTCACTGGTGTCGAGGATGGTGTGCAGGGCGGAGAGGTATGCATGGATGGGATTTGTCCGAGACATTTGCTCACTTCTTGCAGACCATCTTCTATCCCAACAGCAAGGCAAAGGCCTCGGAGGCCATGGTGGTACCCTTGACACGAGGCACAGTCCTTCTTCACAGGTCTGTGTGGACAGATAAACTTTCCCGCGGTTCACCAGAGGCTGAAGTCTTCTCCTAGACATGGCAACGAGTGTCTCCTGCACGAGGGTTCTCAGGTCCGAAGTGGCATTAAATACGTCCTTCGTTCCGATATCATGTTCATGAATTAAGATGCAACCGATACAGGTGGGAGAGACTAGAGAGGCTACCTTTTACTCTTCTTTTTCCTCGCTGGCATGCCGGCCTGAATTACGTCGTCATCCCGATCCCTGACATCCCTGTCCTCGCCCTCCCCATTTCTTCGTTTCCGATGGCCCTTTTTCCCGCCTTCTTCCCTGAGCTCCGTGGCCGCCAGTCGCCCAGCCTCATCTACCCTCTCACGCAACAGAGCTATCTCTTCCTTATCTGTGGACCATAAGTCCAGCTTTTTGTTGATCACTGCTTCAATACGCTGGATTAGTTCAACGTCGTATTGTGTGACGAGTGTTATTGATTTCCCGGCACGCCCAGCGCGGGCTGTCCGGCCAACTCGATGGATATAGTCTTTAGAATGTGTAGGGATATCAAAGTTGATGACGACATCCACGGCTGGAATGTCGAGACCACTGGGAAAGTTCGGTCTTCCTCAGCAATTCTTCAATGTTTGGTGGGCAGGAGACCTACCGACTAGCCACGTCTGTAGCTACCAGGATGTTTCTCGATCCGCTCTGAAACTTACTCAGAGATCCGAGGCGCTGACTTTGACTCAGCTGTCCATGGAGAGGGATTGCCGCGAAACCCAGATTTCGCAGCACAATGGCTAGTCTAGACGAAGGGTCTGCATTCCGCATGTTTACGTGAAATGGTAGACATACCGTTGTGCATCATGGACGGTCCGCGTAAAGACGATGATCGAGTTTTGAGCCAGGGTGTTTGCGAGGTAGACGAGATGGACGTCCTTTTGTGACAGGGGCATGAAAAGGTAGTACTGCAGCAGGGTGGACACCGTGGAATACCTGCGTGCAAACAACGAAAAAGAAGGGGTCAGGATCGCGGAGGCACGGGCGGCATCGAACAAAAAACCCTTTACTTTGTCGACACCTCCACTCGGACAGGGTTTGACAAGCTCGCACGTTGCAGCTTGGCGACCTTGGTGGTCATCGTGGCGGAAAACAAATATGTGGTCCGCTCCTTAGGGATGGCCTTGAGAATCCCGTCGATATCCGGCCCAAAATCCATATCCAACAAGCGATCCGCCTCGTCGAGGACCTAAAATCGAAACGGAGGGGCCCATAAGCTTTAGCTGACCGCGCACAACGCAGGAGGCCCGAAGCGCCCGCTCACCAAAAACCTAAGGCCCCGCAGACTGAACCCCTTCGTGTTCTCTAGGTGGTCCTTCAGCCGTCCGGGAGTCGCCACGACGATGTGCGGCTTCTTGGCCAGCGCGATCGATTGCGTCACCGTGTCCATTCCGCCGACGAGGACGATGCAACGTACACCCATGGCGGAACCGAGCGCTTCAAATTGCTGGGAGATCTGGTAGGCTAACTCGCGCGTCGGTGCAAGCACGCACGCAAAAAGGCCCTTTGGCTCGTCCCATAGCTTCTGAAGAATAGGAAGGGCGAAAGCTGCTGTCTTCCCTGAGCCAGTAGAGGCGACACCGATGATGTCTCGACCTTCAAGAGCAGGTGGAAGTGCCTCGGCCTGGATATCTGTTGGATTTTTGTAATTAAGGCGTTCAATTGCCTCGAGAAGAGGCTGTATGAGCCCGAGCGAGCTGAACGACGGCTTTTGCTCTTGGGAGGTGCTGGTTTCCTCTGGCTTTGGCATTGCCAATGGGTGTGGGTGTCTCAGCGGTGCGGTAATCCCAATATATTACATAATCACTCTACTCTGATACACCCTCGCCCATCCCAAGAATGAATGTACTCTGGCCACCTCGAGGAAGGATAAGCACCTTCTCTGCTCCATTCACTTGATGAGTCTCGATACTCGGAAGCGCTAGCGATCCCATAGTCACCTCCCCCGCCAGAGGCTTGGGGGAAACCACCACCGTGGGCAAAGATAGCTCGCCGTGGTGCAGAGCAATCAGCGTTATCGGGACAGTGAATATCGAGCCATCCTAAATGGGCTCATTTTGATTCGGTTCCGAAAAACGGGGATACAGACACACCTCAGCTACAAAGTCTCCGCGTTTCCGCCCACTTATGAGCCAGTCTTGCACCATCTCTGCGATATCAAACCGCATCTGGTATGATTTCCGATTTGCGTCTTGTCTTGTGCCCCAGTGGAAGGAGGTCTGAATAGATAGCAATGCCGGAATAGGTTGTCCGGCATATAACGGAGGCAACTGATCTGCAGACTCCAGGTCTGTGGAGAAGGGTGACGCTAGGACGCGGAATCGCACGGCGGCAAGTATCTGCGATATTGCAGCGAAAATGAGAACGTGACCAGACTCAAGCATGAATGATAAGAACTTGCATCCATAAGCGGTACGTCAACTTGTATGCGGATCTCTCGCCAGGGACTGCTCCTCACAACGGTGGGCCTACCCTTTTCGAGCATCTATGGACGATCAGCCTCTGTATCTTCTCCGCGAGTAAATGGGTAAGCACTTCTCGAACTCGGGTTATGATTTCTGTTGGGATACCATTGTCGTCAGATGCTGGGACTTTCAGCTCGCCAGTAATGCTATAAAGTTCAACCCAGTCCGGATCACTTTCAAGAGTCTGAATCATGTGTGCGACCATGCGACTGCGATCGGGGCGATGCTGAGGAAACTCCTGTAGAGCTTCGTCAATTGCTTCTTCGAGCACAGCTTCGACCTCTGATAGCCAAGGTCAGATAATAAGCTCAGGGACAAAATCTGTCCCTACCGTCTCGCAACATTCGATAGTTGATGCATAGACTCAACGGGTCAAGTACTAGCTTAAATAAGTCTAAACGACCTGCAACATGAACAGTGGAAAAGGGAATCTGACCTCGGCCATGTCGTGAGGCGAGCTCAAATAAAAAATGTGCAGGGCGTGCAGGTGTGATGGTCTAACGAAAGAGTGAGTCATAACTACGACGTCATACTCTTGGGGACGAACGATAATCTCGCGCGTTTGTGAGAGCGTACCAATGATGGAAAGCCCTGTCTTATCCGTCGCATTTTCTAGAGTTGCTGAAGCGACACGGATGCATTGTTGCGCGGTCGCTGATATTGTGAACCTTGAAAACAGTCTGAAAAATACGTGAGTGTGAAACACGATGGGAATACTATACAATCACCTCTTGCCTCGGAAGAAATCCTGCACGTTGATGGAAACTGGTAGCGATGCCTGCACTCTGCTGCTCTGCGTGAGCTTGCGATTGACTGATGGTGCGCTTTTCGTGTTATATGTCACGTGGATTGTAATTTGC
Source organism: Russula brevipes (assembly GCA_022496215.1). NCBI lineage: Eukaryota > Fungi > Basidiomycota > Agaricomycetes > Russulales > Russulaceae > Russula > Russula brevipes. The sequence goes on along the minus strand of WTXF01000792.1, from coordinate 4,978 downwards.
TTTCCGACGGATTATGAGCGCACACCCACTGCACTGAAGTGGTAGAGGGCAAGTACTAACCATGGTGTGGTATGCTGAAGCATCACTGTGAGGTACCAATACGGAAATTTCAGAATTTTTAGCGAGGTTCAGTACTGAAATACTATCTTTCACGAGCTCGAGAGACGCCGAAGCATCTGATCGGAGATATTTAGCTGCATGGCTAGCCAACATTCGGAAACCCACCATCACCGTCCAAGGCAGACTCCTGGAAGCGGAAAGTGACATCTGGTGGCCCGGAGAGTTTGAGCGTGGCCTGTGGTATGTGGTTTCTCCCGGAAGAGACGGCTAACAAAAGCTTAGAGGACATGCCCAGTCCCAATTCAACTACGCAATACGGGTTCAACAAAAGGTTCAGTTATGGTAATTCACTTACGAACCAGAGCGGGGCCTTTTCAAGCGGACATCGAAGGCACGGGTGTCCTTTACGAGCCGGACCAAAATTGGGGCAGTATGCTTGGTTCGTGAAGCCTTTTTAGGACTCCTCAACGTTGGTCGGTGATCCCACTGCAAACGAAGGTTTGATACCGCCACTTCGGTCTGTTCTAGGACATAGGTCCCCCAGGAGGAGGTCTTGAATGAAGTCAATCGCTCGAGTTCTGGGACGACACCGAGGACAACGTACGGGACAAAACAATTTGAAGGTTGAGATTCCCGGCGCTAACACCGTCGTTTCTGTGCAGAATTGCAGTCTCTCGGATGCTCGGCCAGATAATAGCAAGCTGACTTTACTTGCTGGGAATGGCTTCGTGTGCCTGTTATGAGAAAAAGCTCCCTCGAGAACAAGATGATGCTCACGCATAGCAGCGAGTTATGCACCGAAACGTGCAAGAAAGAGCCGTCTTCATCTTCTGCAGGCACCGCAGTTGTTTCTAGTACCCGAACAGAGATGGACGGATGCTCCAGATACGAGAACGCTGAATTAGCACCTCAAGTAAGACCATCAATCGGAACAGGGGAAAGGAACTACAAACGTTCGCTGAGCTTGTCGGCAACCGCCTTTAAGGAGTCAACTAGATCCGTTATGTACGTTGCACCGTCGCCTTGGCGTGTCAACAATTCACCGTTTGAGCCACTTGAACACAATTTAAGGTACGAGAGGGCGATGTTGACCCATTGTTTATCTTTGTTGGTACCCGCAAGGGCATACACGTTGATCGCCTGAGTCAGCATGTAAGACTCTAATGAAGTCCATTTATGAGGTGCGTAATGAGCTGGGAGCGATGAATATGTTTGAAGCGCAGTGACCAATCGACCTCGGTGACTGGAAGTGGGGATCCGTGAGATGTACTTAGAGGAATAATAATTGTCACCGACACGTCTAACGCTGCCAGGCTTCCGTGTAGCCTCACCGCAAACTTGCGACGCCCTGCCTTCACGAAGGCATCGATTGCGCGGTTGGTCAGTTTGATGTACAGATCGTAGAACGCAGTCTGATCTTCTAGGCACTTGACGAGCTCTGGATTGCTAACGGAGCGTGATTCTCGCCTCGCGTCGTCTAGAACAATGGGAACATTGGATAAAGAGAGCGAGAACGGTGGTCTAGACGGTAGAAGGCCCAATTGAATCCCAAAGACGTCCAACTAGGAGTATGTCGGCAATAGCACAACCTGAGCAGAGGCGTCTTACTTGGTTCCGTGCCAGCTCGAGTAGCTCGCCTTTGCAAGCATTGAACTGGTTTAGTACAATACCCTCCAGTTCGAATTCGTTCGCCCAGACATCGGCCTGCTCTACAGCACTGAGTGCTGATGAGTACATCCAGGACTCGATGAAGTTCGAAGGTAGAGTGGCCTAAATGTAGAGCACATGGGGTTAGGAGTAACGAATTAGTACGCGTCGACTTACACTGGCTTCGCGGAGGTGGCTTCCAAATGATGTGAGGAATACCGCGACTTTACTGCAAACCTCAGTGACCTTGCCCATCTTCCCGAGAAGGTTGCATTGCTGTGCGAGTATGTATATACGGAGGTCGAAGACAGATACAGTATTGGCAACAATCAAGTCACGGTATGGCTTTTTGGTAATCGATAGAAGGGGCAAGGAATCATCTTTTGCGCCAGGAATGATGAGGGTGCCGAACCAAGACAGATTTTTCTCCCTGAGCACATGTGAGAAAGACGATTCCAGTTCATCGTAGCACCGTAAAGCATCCTCGGAAAGGTTCATTCCCTCGAATGACGTGGCCAGACTTTCCTGAAAAGAAGGGTGTTGGGGCGTTGGGAATGAGGGCCGTAGGCTACACACACCTTCAGGATGAAAAATGTGCAGAAATTCCATCCAGGCATTGACTGTTGGCTTTCCGACCGCTTGACCTCGTCATCCCTCTGAGATACGGATGTATCAAATGCGGACAGTAGCCCGTCCTTGATCTTAGAAAGTAGCTCGGCCCAGGCTGCGGGATTGTCCTTGGCTACTGGCCACGCAAGTTGTACGCATCTACAAATGGCCAAAATCACAAATTTGCAACCACGGACCTGAAGATGCACGCACCTGTCACGTTTCTCCGTATTGAAGTCCGTCCGTATCTTGTCGAGCACGTTGCTCTTTATTTGAAAGAAATTCGTCGCGACATGACGGGCATCGGATCGAACGACATTGACGATGATCCATTCTTGGTTCTTGCGATGACTCAGGGATGTTTTCCAGTCTTTTATCTGCTTCCTGACGGTACTTTTATACGTGTCGCTGTCCTGTTTGATGAGTGAGCTATCAGACGAATCGACGGGGGTGTAGTTTTACCTCAAATGTCACGACATAGATGTTTAGCAAAGGTCGTTCTAGAAGCGAATACGGGACTTGGGAGGTGCTCTCGTCGCGAACGGTGTCCAGAGGAACGAGCTGGACTTCAAGTTCCTGGATTGTCCGGATGGAAGGACCCGTCTGCGGTTTCCAATGAATGTTCCTGAGTGGAAGCTGAGCCACCAGTGCACCGTGGAGTTGTATCCACTGGTCTGACGAAAGAAAAGGTTGGGGCGCAGAATACGTAACGAGGACATGTTGCGTCGACATCGTCTGGGTCAACGAATTAACGGTGACGGGCCAGACGGGGGTAGATGCAATGCAAGTGCGTAGATAGTCACATAGCGTGTGACTGTCCATGTCACATGTCATGCGGCTGCCATTTGTGTACACTAACATACACCTGACCGGTTGACCCTCTATCGGACACGTACCCTCAGTCGGACACTTCGAATTTCTCACTCATTTCTCACTCAATCGCCACAAAACTTTAGATAACATATCTTGTACACTCTATCAACACAATGTGAATTTTTTTTTGATGAAAATCGTGCTGTATCATGAAAAGAAGGAAACTGGGGCTTGTCACGCTTGCCGACCGATCAAGCGATCAAGGCGCGCGACGTGACGCGCGCGAGCAACCGTGTGGAGTTCAACTTTGGGCTGTGACATGTGACATTGCGTGACTGTCCGACTGAGGTGTCTGATAGAGGGTCACTGCAGGCGGCACTCAGGCCGGTCAGGTGTTAGTATTTTGCCCTTGCCCCCGATTATTTTTCTCCAACATTGGCCATCTTGACTCACATCATGCAGATGCAAATCTTTGTCAAGACATTGACTGGAAAGACAATTACTCTTGAGGTTGAGACCTCTGATACTATTGACAATGTCAAAGTTAACATTTGGGATAAAGAAGGGTGAGTTCATGAACTTGACTGGACTTGTCAAGAAACAGTGGCCCACCAGTCTTTGCAGCACTTCTCCAGATCAACAACGCATGTTCATTCTCACTTGGTTGGAGACTTGGAGTGTGCACTACTAGTAACCAAACATGGCAGGACTCATTTTTGCTGGGAAGCAGCTGGAGGATGGTTGCACGCTCTGTGATTATAATATCCAGAAAGAGTCAACTCTGCATCTGGGTATGTAGCCACTCCTTCATTTTGCATCACTAATATATTGTGTAGTCCTTTGTCTATGAGGTTGTGTCTACCCACAATATATTATAGATGAAGCTGCAGAGCTTAATGATGACAACGAGACAGTCAAATCAAAGTTTTTCCCTCTCTATGTCAAAATTTTGATGTATTGGTTCCCTCCATCTGATGGTTTCAATGTCTGCCCACAGTGGGCCATCCCAATTAGATGATCTGTGGACCTTGCAATTGCATTTGTCATCGAGTTTCACCGGCATCCCCTGCTGCTCATTGAGATCAAGCCTCCATCAGAGTTCCACTCAGATCCAGGGTGGGAAGATGCTGTCTTCCAAATTATCCAATGCCTTGATGAGGTTGGGCCAACCAATCAATATGTGGATCGGTTGTATGTGATTTCTGCCATTGGGAAAAGGTGGAGGGTATGTTATACCTCGAGAGACATGAGCAGTGAAAATGCCCAGCCTGTATGGGGCATTGCTGAAGTCACCTCTTTGAGGTCTGCAAATGCAAATTGCTGGAACCTGGACATAACTTCCAATGCCTCTTTCAATGCACTGGAAAACATCATCAAGACAATCAAAGGTTACATTGTTAATGACCCTGTGAGTTGACTTCTGTCCTCAGGTGTCATATGCTTTAATATGACTACAGGCTTTGTAGTTTGTTTCCGTTCCTATGTGCCCTGTAATTGTATTTCCACCCGTCATTATGGGCCCTGTGCATCATGCTGGTTATTGCACTTGGTGGTAACTAACACATATGTCGTTACTGTAATAGAAAGCCAATGCCATTCCACCCTTCGTGTGCTGTTCGACATCCACCTTCCGCCAACGTGTCCTGATGCAGCCTGACGAGTGACGACACTGTGCATTGTTTTGACTGGTCTCTCATGCACCTGGAGCCCTCCCACCCCTCCCTTACTCGATGCCTCACAGGACAAACAATGCCTTTTAAACAATGCTTTTCTCTGCTACTGTGGCCCTCACGATCATTACAGCGGTTACACGCTCCTTCACCATTTATTCAACATGCTCAACGCCCTT
>WTXF01000791.1:0-10353 GCA_022496215.1 Russula brevipes | reverse complement strand
CTGGCGATGACGTGGCGACCGAGTCGGGATGCGAAGTTGAACTCGATTCCCCACCCAAGAAGAAGAAAAAACAAAATAAGGAGACGGTGCGAGCAGCTATCAAAGCTGCTCGTAGCATTGAAGGGGCTGCAGGTAGCCACGGGGCCGGGAAAGAGTTGCCTCATGGCGGTTGCGTCTCGGCCTCGGCACAAGGCATTATTAATGATGGGAATGGACAGATAAAGGCGACGACGAACGTTTTAAGGTAAGCCCTTTCGTTTTTTCTCCCATTCCCTTTTTCTTTGTGACATCGTGCGAATCCCCATGCTCACCCTCGACCGAACGACATTGTTTTATCTGTCATATATCGACCCCAGTGCCGAGACCAATGATAAGACCAATGAAGAATTCGTCAATACATGGGTTGATGGTGTGCAAGCTCAGGGCCGCGCTGTGCCTTTGAAGACACCCAAACCCAAATCGCCCAAACCCAAATCAGGAAGTAACGCTACTCGCTCCGCACTCACCCGCGTGACCCGAGACTCAAAACCAACATCCTCTTCTGCACTGTCCAATTAGTCTCCATGTTGTGTCATCTGCAGATCAAGATGAAGATGAACTCTATGGACCGGAACGGGATGCTGCAATGTCGAGTCCATCCAAAGGAAAAAAGCGTATTGACAGCACGGTAAGTAGGCGCATCTTCCTCTCCCTCCCTGATGTTGCTGAGTTGTATATTAGTCTATTGCTATGGTCAAGTGTCCTCCTCAGCAATCCGTTGTGAAATCGGGAAAGAACAACAAGTATCGGAATGAGGATCTTCCCCGTGGTTGTCAAGACGAGAACCAGTGGCGCAAGCATTTCATCCCCACTTTCCTATGGTACGTCGCATGGCAGCGAGATCCTTGGGCCATGGATGAAGCCGACACCACGCTGGCCCTACAACAAATCTGGGATCAATTGTATGGCGGCCTTATACCGTACACTGTAAAGGCTCATGACGCGGTTTATGCAATTGTAAGTCCCTGTTAAATGTGATGACACGCTCTCACTGTCTCACATCTCATAGGCAATGCAGCGCGTGTGTGATTCGTGGCGTAATGTCTATGGATCGTCCGCCATCAGCATCATTGTCGCGTTCTTCAACTCCACTCAGAGTTTGAATTCAGATGACAGCCGCCGTGACTTCGCAACAAGCTTGCTTGAGAACTCAAAGTTCCTTTACTCCAACAGCAGCGGCGATGACCCAAAGGTACAGTACACCACAACCATAACCATTATGTGTTCTACTAATATATCCATACAGAACTACAAAGGGCTTTTGCGTGGCCCATTTATCATCCAAACGCTCAGCGCTCACTTCACGGCTATTAGGGGTGCGATCGAGGTAACGAGCATGGGTGATCCAAAGGGTACTGATAAACACCCTTGTGGAGCTCTTGGGCTGGCGGCTGCAGCGGTGCGTGGTGATCTTGTATGGGTGGAGATTTTACTAACATATTTGGACAGGTTGAGCGCGCCCTCACTCTCTTTGCCACAGGGACAGTCACCCTTGCGAAGTTTACTGCCGGAACAAAAGGCGTTATGTTGCCGAAGACTCTGATGACAAAAAGTGGCCAGTCGTCCGATAAATCAACATCCTTCAACGAAGGCATGTGGGGTTGCATCACCCGAGCAAGGATATCACAAGCGAGGACAGTCCTCCGAAATTCATCCCTTGAGAAGATCCTCCAGAAAGCCCGAGACTTCGAAAAAATCAGTTCACGTGGATCCAAGACCTCAAGCACCACTGAAACAAAGGACATCAATGACGCTGATGAAAACCATGCCCAACTACAAGACCTCTCTGACCCAGAATGGAACTAAGGTAAGTCATTGTACTTTTGATATATGGTATTCACTGGCTAATACTCGCTTTTTTTAGAATTTGTGCACCTCTCATACTGGGGGCTCGAGGGGGGAAGTGAGTAGCGTAGAACAGGGGTGCGTGCGTGGTTTCTCAAATATTAGTAAGTTACTATATGTCGCTTTTGGAACGCGCTTAGAATAGTCTTAAGTCGCTCAGAACATGCTTAGATTAGTCTTATGAAATGTGCTTAGATTAGTCTTAATGTCGTTCGGAATGCGCTTAGATTAGTCTTAAAGTAGCTCTTAGAAAAGGATTAATTATATACTTTGTGAATGCTTAATGCGAGCTTATCTCTTATCAAAAAACTTATCAGCATGCTTACCCATCTGCTTACAATGGTCTTAATTTTGTACTTAATATGATCTGAGTTGTGTACTTACTCTGGTCTTCTTAGTTGCACACTTAATTTAAGCCAATGATTTAAGCTGTAATTAAGAAGGATTAAGATTTCTGGCTGCTTAATAAGAAACAGACCCTACTGAATCTAAGATGACTTCATCTTAATGAGGATGCGCTTAATTTGTCTTAATAAGACGTATAAGACGAATTAAGATGGATTCAGCATTTTGCCGTTTTCCTGATGAAGAATATCAGATGTCACAGATAAACTTAGTGCATTTAAGACTAACCTCCTGGAGCAGCTCAGCTCGGCGAATCATTGCATGTGTGTAGTGCCAACGTGTGCGCACATCTCGCACCACTGCCAAGAACTCTCGCCTGTCCTTAGAATATTTTGAGATGGCACAGTTTCGAAACTTCTTCCGCCGTTGAGGTGTTGAAACAATTTTGTTTGTAATGTAGCGTAACTAATGCAAGCATGAGTAGGCCAAATTCAAGAGCATTGTAGTTAAAGGTACTCACCTTTGACAGTGGACTCTCTGTAGCCTTCAGCTTCTCTTCCTCCTCTAGTGTGATAACATCTTCAGGTGCCACCTCATCCTCTACCTCATCCTGGAATTCCTCACTATCCAACCCAGCCTGATCAGGGTCAGTATTGATGTCAAGATGTAATGGCTGCCCCTTGTTGAGAGCATAGTAGTCAACATCATCAGGATCATCAGCTTCACCAAGTGTGGCCAGGATGGCTTGAACCACGAGGTTGACAACATGACACATACACCGAATGTGTAAGTTGGGTGATGGTGGGATCCCATACTTAGCTAAGAGAATGCGAGAAACAGTTGCAACAATAACATCATTGACAGAGGCATTGTCAGTGGAGATGCTGATGCAGTGCAGTCAAGGTCAGCCACTATGACTTGGATAACCAAAATCATAAACTTATCTTATCGAGACTGCCAATCTTACGCACACCGTCCACAAATGCCTTGCCACCATACAACCCTTCATGCTCTTTGTCCTCAAGAGGCTTGAAATCAATGACACGTTCAATGATTTCCCAGTCATCATTGACAAAACACCCGACTGTGCATGCAAATGTAAACACCATCTGCGGTGTTGTCCATGTATCAGTTGCGTAGGCAATCTTGGATTTAACCACCTGAAAGGAGAGTGAGAAATGTTGCAAGCTTTCAGAGAAACAACGCACCGCAAATTCACGAACAACTTTGCCATGAAGCTCCTCAAAGATGTGCACTAGCTGGTTACGGACTGTGGTATCGGATGGCAGCTGATACGTGATCTTGAGATATCTGAATAACATTTGAAGAGTTGGTGCCTCTCCAGCGGTCCATGGGAGACTCTCATCAATGATCCAGGCTGAAAAGACGCGAAGAAACCCTTTATATGTGACAACAACCTCTGGATTGAGTTCGCCCTCCTTCAAAAATGCCTCCATAATGTCGGCACTCCGCTTGAGGTTGATGCGTTCCCTGCTGGTCAGCTCATCCGGTTTCTTGTCGTCCTTGGCCCCTTTACAGTCTGTTACATGCCCAGCGAGATTATGAAGCTTCGGCAGCTTTGGCTCCATATCAAAACTTATATCTGCACCGTCAACAGTCCTTGGGAAGCTGCGTGTACTGGTGTTTCCATGTGAGCATCACAGTTTAGTATATGTCTCTTTTTGACGTACCAAGTACAGAAGCGGCACCGGAACTCCCAGCGCTTTTGCCCCAACCTGTCTACCGTTGCTGAAGGCTCATGAAAATGTTGCATACTTGCATTTCCGGGACCGCGGCGTGCTGCTCTTGGTTCTTCCCTTGCTTCCACTCCCCTTAAGGCATTTCCCCCATCGGACTCGTCACCAGAATCTATATCTGTATGCTGATTGTCATCACGTTGTTCCTGTTGGGTCTTGGGTGTTTTCGGCAGTCGTCCTTTCAGTTGGTTGTTGGCCTTACGCTTTTGTTTCTTGTCCTTTTTCGCTCGCTAAGAATGTACTTCAGAAGAGATCAAATTTCGCCATTATCCACGTACCAGTGCACACCCATGCTCCGTATCTGTGATGATCTCATTCCCATCACTTCCATAGACACTCTCTGGTGCCTCGTCGTCCAACGCATTACTGCATTTGGGCGGTTGATATGTTTTGTCCTTTTCTTCGTCATCCGACTCGTCAGCAATGACATCCTTGGGCTTGCCAGTAAGGGTGGGTGCTGTATCCATAGGTGAATAGACAAAGTGTCCTCGCGATTGGAGTTCACTAGCGGACAGCAAAACACCATTCTCGACGGCATCCCCATCAGGCTTGGATGCATCCTTTGGAACAACGATTTTAAGCTGAGGCCGTGGTTCTGCCAGCAAAGGTGAGACTTTTAACTCAATACATTCAAGTCCTCACTAACCTTGAGCCTGGCGGGGTTTAGTTGTCGCTTCCACAGTCTTGAAATAAGAATCGAGACCCTGAGCTCGATCAGTGGCATTACGTTTTCGCTTTTGGTTGTTGGGTATGATGTTTGTTGGATCGGGCTTGTCTCGAGTGTGCTGGTGGGCCATCGTCTCAATTGTCGAGGTGGAAATTTTTTTATTGCTGATGTGCAAGCGTTGAAGTGTTTTCAACACGAGGAAGTGAGGAAAATAAGGTATTAGAAGTGAGCGAGAGGCGGGGTGCTGATGGTGAGACACGAGAGATAGCAGAGGCAAAAGTCTTGGAGGTAACTGGTGAGGAACAAGTAAGTTTTGTGGTCGTGCAACAACGTCGACAAGAAAAATTCCATACATAACGCGTGACAGTCCACGTCACATTCATGTCACACAACTAATGACTATAGTGAGCATTGTCGTCATTTCGGGAATCAGCCCAATCAGGAGACATGGGGACAACACAGGGGGCCTTGAGACAAAGCCACACACAATAGCACAGTGCACAAGTGCAGAGGGCAATACAAAGTTCAGAGGTTCATACATGAAGAGAGGAGAGCGGTGCACTGCAGCAGCGCATGAGTGACGAGTGTGACAAGACAAGATGACAGGAGTATAAGGTAGCTAGGGTCAGCTTATATACACACGGGTCTTTACCTACTGAGTGACCGTCCAGCAGTGTGTTACGAGGTCAGTAAGAGGGAAGAGAAGGGGCAAGGGATGGTGCGTACCAATAGAGGGGTCCAATGTGATCCAGTAGGGCTGGAACAAGCGGGACGTCGAGCGAGGACGCAGCAGAGCCAATGAGGGTGTTGAAGGGCACGCCACACAGATCGACAGGTGTTGGAGTGATACAAGACATCTCGAGCATCACCACGGCGTCATCTAGCACGGTAATCCAAGTGACAGGCTAAGAAACTGATCAGCAGGATACAGGTAAGTAATCAGTGTCCCACATACCCCATCAAAGCTTGACAGACAGCCTAGTGTCAGTGTTGACTTAACGAGCGACAGGAACCACTCCTTCTCATTCCAGGTGCCACTCCCATCTCCACATACTTGCCCGAGACGCACGACTACAGGCCATAGTGCTACATTCCACAGCTATATCGAGGATACGCTCTGTCCTTCCGTCAAATGTTTGAAACTAGTTTAACATCCAGGAAGGAGTAAAAGAAGGTGGGCAGCAGCGAGACGAGTGGTAAATGGGAACGTCGGGTGGACAGAGGAAGACAGGTGGCAAGCGATAGACCGAAGACTTGGTGGCGCCGGGCGGGAACAAGGGAAAGACAGAGGACAAGGGGTGGACCAGTCGACGACGCAAAGTGGAATGGTGTCCAGCCATAGTCGTCCTGTGCTGTTGGATCTGCACCCAGTTCGAGAAGTATCCGAATCACTTCCACATGTCCGTGCCACGACGGCGTCCAGCCGTCGTTGGTCTGCGCTGTCGGATCTACGCCCTGCTCGAGAAGTATCCGAATCACTTCCACATGTCCGTGCCATGACGCAAAGTGGAATGGTGTCCAGCCGTCGTTGGTCTGCGCTGTCGGATCTACGCCCGTCGTCGCCCTGCTTGAGAAGTATCCGAATCACTTCCACAAATCCGTTCAACGACGCAAAGTGGAATGGTGTCGGGCCGTCTTTGGTCGGTGCTGTAGGAGCTGCGCCCTTCTGGTGTGGCGAGCGCGGGACGGGAATCGTGGTAGGCGGAGGGCGATGGGCGACGGACAAGGAGGGCGGCGTGGGTGGTCGTAGGCGGAAGGCGGAGGGACAGTAGTAGGCGGAGGGACGGTAGTAGGTGAAGGGCGGAGGGCGATAGGCGAGGATGAGAGCGAGAGCAAGAACGAGAGGAGAGGGCGGTGGATGAGGAGCAGGAAACGAGGGAGGAACGAGGGAGGAGGCGAGGCGAGCAGGAACAGAATGAGACAAGAAGACCAGGTGGGCGAGGCGGGACGAGGCTAGGTGGACACCCACACCGCGGGGTTCTCTACGTGCACGAACACGGCAGCGAACTGGATGATCAGGCGGGAGAGAACCGGGGCACGAGTTGAGGGGCATCCGGGCATGGAGAGAACAAGAGAAAAAGGCCCATGTCGTCCCGGTCCCACCAAGGACGTGACCAATGGAGCCAGAGGGGAAGCAAGGTCATGCATATCGCGACAAAGCTGCAGATGGACTCGGTGACTATCAGAGAGAAATGTGTGAGAAGGGTCCAGAGGAGGACGGACGGTGGAAGATGGATGGCGTACCTTTGATCTGGAAGAGGGGGCCATGGATGTTGATGCCCATGAATGAGATGGGGGGTGGGATGAGTTCGAAAGGAGGACGAGGGGGAGGCTTTGAACGGCTCGAGTGCATCGAAGGCGCGAGGTCCGAAGTCTTGACGCCGGCAACAGCGAGGCGTCAGCGAGCGTGAGGGAGGTTGGCGACAAGGACGATCCGTGGCAATGGCGATCTTGGGGCAGCTTGGGTCTAGGAAAAGGGGGGAAGACGATAGGAAAAGACAAAAGGTGAACAAAATGTTTAGAAAGGAGTGTCGGCTGGCATTTGGGCGTGACCTTGGGCCCTTGGGCGTGGACGGGGAGGAGAGTTGGGATGGGGCACGACTGTTGTTTTGTTTAGGTAAGGCCCATTGGTAAGGCGTGGCAGTGGCGTGGCCCATTTGGACCGCAACGCCACTTTTGGCCCGTTTTGGGACTTGAAGTTTGCGACTCGCGTGCACATGAGGTTCACTGGGCTATGTCTGATTCACTCAGATCACAATGCACTATTGTTTGTAGCTTCTAATATGTAAACTGTATAACTATCTATATACTGTATACCTACTGTGTATGCAACTATGGAGCAAAGGCCTACACATAAACATATACAGATACAGTATAAACTGTATAAGATGGTTATATAGATAGAACAGTTGGAGCCTTAGCTTGGCTTGCCCATACTTGAGGCGAGGGGGGACGGTGTGGATTTCTTCGATCTTGGCAATAGACTGTAGGTAGTAGGTACATTCCTATCAGGAGTTCCCCCAATAAGAATGGGGGATACGACGCACCCGGTATCTGTTGATCATGGCACTACTGTCTTCAAGACCTGGGCGTTCAAGATCCTCTTCGTCTGATGGGATTCCCCCATAGGCAAATGCGGGACCATCAGATGTGCCGTCTTCTGAGTCCATGGGAATGGTGGATGATGCACGGCGTGAGACAGTCATCCTGGTTGATGCGGAGCTAGGGGCTCTGCTGACGTTGCCTTGTGGAGGTTTATTTTTCTTCCAACCTGAGACGACGCCGGAGAGCCCCTCCTGAGAGGAACGTGTGGATGTCTTCAGTTTCTTTTTGCAGGGCCTGACCGAAACAATGAGATGAGGATGAGTGACAAAGCTTCTCAAAAAATCACAAGAGAAAAAAGGGGACGTCTCACGGCAGGGTCTCTGTATCCGCGCTGGCGTTAACGCCAGCCTTTCGTTTCATGACTTCCACATTAGGCTCATCCTGTCGGAGCATTTCCGCAGCGACAGTGTCAATCTTCGCACGCACTGCGAGACCCTTTTGTTTCTTCCGACTTGTTTTCCTGATCGACGATGTGCCCTCTATCTCTTCGTCCTCGTCCATATCACTCTCATAGCTTGATTGTGATTCCTCGTCGGGAGTTTGGTCGCCTCTATTCGAGCCGCGTTCATCGGACTGTTTTGTCTCGTCGTCGTCGGACTGTTCATCAGGAAGTCCTTCATCTTCCTCGTCTATTGTGTCTTGCGATGAGTAATCCCTTTTCTAAATATGCATGTGACTCACTGTTTGCTTTTACACCGAATTTAGGCTCCTTTCCCTTCAATTCTAGGAGGGAGATGTCATTGTGATCAACGTCTCGGGGTTTCTTAGGTGAGATATCCCACCTTGCTCATCCACGGTCTTTCGTGCCCTTGCTACCCTGGGAATAGTGAGCTTATCGGCGACCTGACTTGCCAAACGGGAAGAGGTATGTTTCTTCCTTGCATTGTTTTCGATTTTGGCGACCTTCTGAATGGCACTTTCCTTTGCAGCCGCTGCCTTTTCCTTCACAGCTGTCTTGGCAGCACGTTCGGCCGCGACCACTTCTTTTGGCCGGCGTGCACCACTCAGACGTTGTATATCGCCAGGGTGTTTATTGGCATTGGAAGGGCGAGTAATCATGAAGGAAAGGGGACACGGAGTGGGGGACAAGGGCGTTTTCGGGTTGAAGGTACGTTGATCCTCAGGCTTGCGACGACACGCAACCTGTGGCTGATTTTTTTTCGAACAGCTGTATAGTTGTGCGGATCTCTGTATAGTTGTGCAGATCCCTGTAACAATTATTCTTTTCGATCAACTGTACAGTTGCGCAGATCAATAAACCCACACGCTACACATCTTCCCTATTCCAAGCCCAACATGAAAAGAATCTGCTTTAATCCGCGCGGATTTCGTTGTCCTTATCGATGTGGGTATCTATGCAAGACACCTGGGGGCCTTACGCGGCATAAATCAGCCTGTGCAAAGAACCCGGCAAACATATACATTGACATTCCACGTCCTCCGTCCCCTCAGGCTCGCACTCCCAGCCCCTTTAACCAAGATCATCAAGACATTTTATCGCCGCCAAGTACACCAAGCAGACATAGCGATGTGCCAAATCCTCAGTCACCTCGCCGCATCCAATGGACCATGAAAGCAGGAGAAAAAATACGCACACACCCGTATCTTGATGGTCAGTTTAGTTCGAAATCTGAGTGGTACGTGGGCTTATTTTATCTTCTATAGGCCAACCATGTGACGAAGAAGGCTACGATTTACCGCCGGACACTCCACCCCCTCCTTTTACTGAACGCTTGCCAGATGACTATTATCCTTATGACTCACTATCCGAGTTCGAATTGGCCGATTTCTTGTTCCGCAAGGAACAAATGTCAGGTAATCGGATAGATGAGTTGATGGAGATATGGGCATACCATCAAAAGACTCAATATGGGGACGAAGAAACGCCTCCATTTGCCAACGCCCGGGACTTGTACAACGTTATCGATGCAACAGAGCTCGGCGATGTTCCTTGGCAAGCTTTCGCTGTCAAATACAGTGGAGAAATCCCTCAAGATCGCCCAAATTGGATGTCTGCGTCGTACGAGGTTTGGTTCCGCGACCCTCTTACTGTGATGGAGAACCAAATCGGAAATCGGGACTTCGCTAAGGAGATCGACTACGCCCCAAAGCAGGTATTCAGTATGGGAAGTAAGCGCCAATTTTCTGACTTTATGTCTGGGAATTGGGCATGGAATCAAGCGGTACGGGGCTCTGGCTGCTTTGTGTATACTTTGCATGCTCATAGTACTCTCAGGATATCATCGCCGAAGACCCCGAGACCCATGGGGGCAATGTTCGTTCCAGTACTTCTAGGGAGCGACAAGACCACCGTTTCTGTGGCCACAGGCCACAATGAGTACTATCCCCTGTATGGGGGAATTGGAAATGCTCAAAACCACGTTCGACGAGCGCACCGTAATGCGTTGGCAGTCATCGCATTTTTGGCCATTCCGAAGAGTGAGTTTAGAGGCCATTCACATCGATTCCACCAGGGCTGATGAACCCATGTCTCGCACAGCCGATAAACAATTCCAAGACAGCGTTAGCTTTCGGAAATTTCGTCGGCAACTGTTCCACGCATCCTTAACGCATATCCTATCCCCTCTCAAGCCA
>WTXF01000790.1:0-10376 GCA_022496215.1 Russula brevipes | reverse complement strand
TACTGAGGATAGCTTCTTCCAAGTATTAGTCGTTGTATCTGGTACCCAGGAATCAGTTCTACGCGCAACGCTCCGCGTCGCCGTTGGCTCCCAATCACATTTGCTTCTCGTTCGCCCGCTTGTCCATGGTGACACGCGACTCTCTGTCACTCGTCTGCAGTGTCTCCGAGCTGCTCGAGTCCGTGAATATGGCTGCCTCCATCTGACTGACCGAAATCGTTGTGGTGCGGGCACGCTCAGTCTTCGAGGCTGGGAGGCCTTTCTGAGGACTCGAGGGTGCACTAAAGCTGCGGCGACCACATGAGCGGGAACAAGAAAGGGGATGAAGAATGTCGTACATGTCAGTGGTCCTGTTGGCAAAGTCTACCAAAGAGCGATGCATCCGCGTGCCGGCGATTGTCATTACAGAGAGGGGGCTTGGAACATCTGTTTTGTCAAGAGCGCGTAAGAGACTAAGACAAAGGGCATCCCTCCACTGTAATAAGGACGTACGAGGTTCATCTGAACTGGTTTCGCAGCAGAGTCGTTCTCAATGAACATCTATCATTGGTCAAAGATGGGGAAAATTACAATTCAGATTCAAGCGATGAATATCTACGACGTGAAACGGAGATGAGCAATTGAGGAATGGTGCAGAAAGTGGCCAGACTTACCACGGGCACAGCCTCAGCAATCGTAGCAATTAAGAGCCAAATCAATCCCTTACGAAAGGAAACCATCTCAATGAGTCGAAAGAACCACGACAACAGGAATCCGTCACCAAACCTGTTTCCAGAGGAGTTGGGAGAGACCAAATGTGCCCCCGCCGTCACGGCGCATACGAAGTAAGCCAGCGAGCATCAGTAGAAGCAAGGAAACGTCGGTAACGAGCATCGAAATGAGAGTGGGAGCGTTGGTCCCGGTGTCGGTATTCACGCATCTCAGACGTGCGGGTGCCCACACAGCACGGCCCTGCGGGTAGAATAAGCCCAGGGGCCTAAGGCCATTGAAATGGATCATTTACCCGTGCAATACCTGTTACGAAACCACATTAGTATCAAGATCCAGATTGTCTGCAATTCGGGGGAGTAGAAGAGCCTCACTTTGGATAAAGAATGCGGCGCTGATTCCCCATACACCGAATGCGGTCGCCACAGCAAATCTATTTCGGTTCCAAATCGCAACACTTCGAACCTCATTCAGTACCCAGTCCCATGGAATTTGCACGAAGACGTACATGCGAAGTACGATCAACAGCGAACCGGCGGCCGAAGACATGTAGCCAGAGAGCTAAGGAATGGCAAGAGTTCTAAGCGTTTTGAGATGGGAACGCATTGGGGGAAGGCTCACAAGTTGGAAAGATATCCAAAGCTTGAGATCGTGATCAGTCAGCGTCGGGGTGTAAGCGGGCGATGCGGAAGACTACGTAGTACGTACCTGACAATTTATGGGAACCGTGACATCCCAACTGACAAAGTTAAGTATTACGCTCATCAGACCTGCCACACGCGCAAGAGAGTAGACCTGTTAAAAGAAGAATGAATAGGAGGTTCCTGTGTGGCGGAAGGAAAGCAAAGTGAAACGAGCTATCGCACGGACCCATATCGACCACCTGTAGGGGCGACGGCCCCGAATGACCGCAAATTCGTAGTCGAGAGTAGTGAGGAATTCCCAGCTGGATATGGATTGTTGAGCTGGTGACATGCGGAAAGACGGCAGACACTCACATGTAAAGGCCATTCACGGCGTGCCAAAACCTCACAAGAACCACTATCCAAAGAACAAGATCGTTGAACCAAGCGTTGAACTTTTCAGGTTCTAAATCGCAGGCACAGAAAAACCACGCACGGATATTCTGTTGGGTCATGACGGGACTCAGATCGCGGGGGCTAACCATCCTGGCAGGAAATTGATCGTGAGGACAAGCAGAGAAGTGGGCTTGAGAAAACGCCGTTCCTCGCTCGATGCTATACATTTATAGATATGTCATGTCTGCAGACCGTACCAGGCCATTGTCCTGGTGAGCGGTAGTAACACGCCACCGCAGCAGGAGCCGTGTTGATTGTTAGATGATGTCCTCGACAATGATTGATAGGTACATACTTTTGGAGGAACGGAGGTACAGGCAACGTTTTGCCGCGCTAGCCCAAAAGCTCTCAAACTTAACGATGCAGCGCGGGAGTATTTTCTTTAAGTTCTTACTCGGATGTATCAAAAGGTGGAGCAATCAGATGATTTTAAACTGAATGGAAGAGTGGGGCTTTCAGCTAGTCCGGGTCCACAGGCACGCATCACGACTGTCTTTCAGAGTTGATGAAACGCACGTGTTTTTTTTTTTTTTTTTTTTTAAATCCGAATTTTTATCCCGCGGCGCGTTCGACAGAGTACAGAGGCGGTCACGTAGCTATCTACGTTTTATGCTTAGGCGTGTGGTGGTAATAGAGTGGGCTGCTATCAGCCTTTTGGTTGTCTTTATGTGTAAGAGGTGGTTGGTGGCCGTGTGGTGGCTGTGACGACGTAGGTGAAACCTCACCCTTGGGCTGCTCCTCAGCCCGGGTCCCATATGATCCGCGGCTTCGCACATGCTCCTGACTCCTCGAGGAACTGGAGGACGGCTTGGACGCTCTGTTTGTGTTTGAAGAGCTGGTTGAAGTTCCGGACGCGGCCCCCAATCATGAGGTGTTTGTGCCACGCTGCGTTGTGGAGCGGACAGACCATGAGCACGTGCTCGATGGTTTGGATCGGCTCGCCACAAGGGCAAGCGATCTGCTCCGGCGTATGGTTTGCGTAAAAACACTGGGTGTAGGCCCCTACAAAAGCATGGCCTGTGATCAACCTGTACATTGTGGATATCGTTCTCCTAGAGAACTTAGCTTTTTTTGCTGCCCGGCTGGGAGGGGCAGCGGTCTCCGTATCTACTGTGTGGTTGGGTGAGGTTTGGAAGGTGGGGTGTAGCCCCCTGTCCGGAGCCGTTGTTGTAGAAACGCGTGAGGACCCAACTGAACTCCCGGACGCAGCAATGACCTCGGGCGCGGGAAACTGAGAAACACACAGGAGGAATTATTATTACCAAGGCAAACTATCTACTGTATATAAGAGATGTATACTAGGTTCAGTGCTAAAATAGATTGCTGTCAAGTGAGTGACCACTGTAGGTTCTGTCCATAAAGTATGTACAAGTGTCTCGGACATCTTAGATGACCGGGGGTCCGAGATCTGCACATTCCGCTTCGCGTGCTCCAGTTTCTACAGTTGTTAGGGCCACTTGATACGCAAAGGAGGTGCGCGGCCCTTGGTGCCAACGCTCGGACCAGTCTTGGTATGCTTGCCGCTTCGCGTTTGCTTTCTGGCTCTTGATCGTCTGCGGCTCTGCTATGTCTTCGAGGTTCGTGGTTCTGATCACTTCAAGGGCCAGTTGTTTGGCTCTTCGGAAACTGACGAAGGCGCAGCCTCTAGGGAGCCATGTGATTTGTATGTGTAGTCCTGGGTAGGCCTTCGTCAGTTCCTTGATCCAGTCAATGTGGCTCAAAGATACTGCTTGGTCATCGTGGGGCGATGCGTCCAAAGCCTGTTTTGCTGCCCCTGCTGACGGCATGAGGAAGTTCGTCAGCGTGTGCTGTTGGGTGGGCTGTTGGGTGAGGAGGTCAGTGAGGATGTCAAGACCAGAGGATAGGGATCGGAGGACGGAGTCAGCCTCCGTTACCGTCTCTCCATGAGCGTCCTCGCAGTGTCTGAACTCCCTCCCATGATGGTACAGGACGGCAGAGGCTGCCCCGATTTGTTTTGCGTCCGCGCGGTCCTTGTTCGAGACCACCCCGTTGCAGAAAATGTTGATCGCCAGACCTTCCTGGCATGTCCTTACCAGCTCGGTTACCGCCTCCCTGTGGTCCGCACCGGCAGGTCTCAAGAGGACACGGACTCTGCCACCCCATTCCGGTGCGCCCTGCGGCAGGTCCGGGAATGGGTCCACTTTGGGTCTGTGTGTGGCGGCATTAGATGCTAGTGACCTCAGGGCCGTCTTGGCTCTGTTGTCATTCGGGGTGGGGAGGGGGAAGTCGTCCGGCGTCAGATTGTGCCACTGGCTGCCCAGGCGCCTTCGGAGCTGACTGTCGTTGGGCGTTCTGTACAGTCGCAGCGCTGAGTTCTTGGTCAGCAGGTTCAGCTGGAGGTCCATCGGGAGGATGGAGAGGAGCTTGTGGAGCGGTTCCCTCGGCGCAGTCCGGAACGTGCCGGATATGATTCTTACCGCGTCGTTCTGGACTGCCTGCAGCTTCTTCACCAGCCCCTTCTGTTTGCCGGTGTACCAGAGCTGGCAACCATAGGTTAGGACCGGCAGGCAGACCGCATTGTACGCTAGTTGCCACTTTGCCTGGTCCAGACCCCGGACGGAGTTACCTAGGAGCTGGAGGGCCTTAAGGGAGGCCCGGGCCCTGTTGCACATGACGTCTACGTGGTGCCCCCAGTTGAGCCGCATGTCCAGGAAAAAACCCAGATAGCGCAGCGTGTCCAAGGATTGCACCCTGTAGTAGGTGTTGTGTGAGGGGAGGGGAAGGTGGATGTATGTCAGTGGCTGGGACTTGTCCGCCCTACGTCTGAAAAAGATAAGCTCCGACTTATCTGGTTCGACGTTGAGGCCTGCCCGCGTTAGCCACTCTACGCACGTCTTGTATCTGTGGCGCAAGGCTGTCTCCACGGCTTTCCAAGACCGTCCGCATGCGAAGATAGCGCTGTCGTCTATGTACATGCCGAGGGAGGATTTTGCCCATTGCTTCATTTGGTGTAGGAGGGGGGAGGTGTAAATTATTGAGAGCACTGGCGACGCTGGGGAGCCCTGGGGGGTCCCCACCCAGAAGCCGAACTGCTCCGATGTCTTACCGTTGAAGCAAAGACGCACTGTTCGGTCCTCCAGGAAAGAGGTGCACCAGGAGACTAGCTCCGGCGCGAACCCCAGATTTGCGAAAGTACTTACTAATCGCTCGTGGTTTATGTTGTCAAAAAACCCCTGGATGTCGAAGAGGAGGAGACCGCACTTCAGGCCCGCCTGGTGCGCGGACTGGATGTCGTGCACCAGCGTTAGGCCTGCGTCCAGTGTGGAGGAGGCGTTCCAGCCTCCAAATTGCGTGGTAGGGACCAGCGTGTGTTTGGACATGTCGCTGTAAATGAGCTTCGCTACCACCTTCTCCAGGAGTTTTCCCAGGCACTCGAGCAGCGAGATGGGCCTAAAGTTTTTTGCTAGTGTGTAATCTGCCCTGTTAGGTTTTGGGATGACGCACACTATGGCTTCCTTCCACTGTCTCGGGTGATGGCCTGCCCTGAGGCATACTGCCAGGAGGGCTGCTAAGCGTTCCGGGTCCGCCTCCCATGTCCACTTTATGATCGTCCAGGTGTGTCCAGACTGACCCAGCGCTGAGCGGCCTGCTGCTTTGTTCAGCAGCGGCTCAATCAGCTCCTTGTCGATCCGTGGGAGCGTGCACTGCGGGCGCGGCGGTGGATCATCCGCAAAGTGTGGGCGGACTTGTGGTGGTGTTTGGGTGAAGAACCTTTGGGAGAGGACGTCAGTGACGTTGAAACCGGCAGCGGTCACGAGGCCTGACCGCGTAAGGGGATTCGGTGAACCGGCCCAGCGTGCTGACAGATGGACAGTCAGCATGGACCCTACTTACTCATTCTCGGACTACGATTTCTCAGCGGACTGGTAACGATTCATAAGCGCCCTTACAAAGCGCTTCTTCTCGACTAAGCGGAGTATTTCCCGCTTACTGTACGATTACTATACGGCGACTCAGCAATACTCGGGCATAGCTTGTAGGGCCCCTGCTGGGTATATAAAGACATGTAAAGTAGGACAGGAGACCTTAAGTCAAGTGTCTTGTACGACTACTTGAATATCACCCTCTTCTCTCCTCTGCATAGCCCTTTGGGAGTCTTGCATGAGCAACCACTGGGACGACAAGCAGAGACATCGCGGAAGCTCCCGCTCTTTACAGAAAAGATCTACGACTCTACCAGACCGAAGGACCAAGACGCTACACATACGAGTCATACTTACAAGGAGCGTACTACTGCGATACGTCGATATCATCACAGGATCATACCACGCGCCAAGGAAAGGGCCGAATACCTTCAAGTCGTGTTATACAGAGGGAGTACCAGTCCCACCGGCGCGTAGTGACACTAGGCGGATAGGCCGGTGACATTACACTTGACTTCTCGACACCCTGGCGCCCCCAGACAGAACCTACATCACTTGGACGTTGCGAGAAGACGCACCAAAGAACCAGACAGTCATCTGGCTAACCCCCGAAGAGAATCGATACCTCCCCTTTCCCTGCTACGTAACAGCAGCATCCAGTCGGACGAAGAGTCCCGACCCACTACTCCTCTTAAACGACAGGTGGTATTGCCTGCGAGCCGACGCAGAAGGCAAACCATACCTAGGAGCACGAAGAACCGAAATCGAAGCGCAGATCGCAAACGAACCACCAGCCAGGGAAACCGTCGAGACACCAGCTCCCGTCGAGGAAGAACGACCCACATCGCCAGAATCAATTGCAGAACCAGAGAAGCGACAAAGCGCACCAATCCCGCTAGAAATCAAGATGGGATCAAACACCAGAGTAGAAGTTCAAACAGAAACGGAGCGAGGCGAAAGCTCCAGCAAGGGGAAACAACCGCAACGGAGCGATCTTCAAGCACTCCTCAATCAAGCCATGAAAAGGGGGACGCCCCCTAATGACAACCCAGACCATCCGGAAGGAGACCCGGATGACGACGACGACGACTTCTACCATGACGCCTTCCCCGTTGCCAATACAGGCGGCCCCGATGGGAAAATCCTGGGGAACCTCCCCTCCGCATTTACAGGAGACAGGTCGAGAGCCGAAGAGTTCCTGACCAACATGCAGGCCTACTTCAGGCTCAATATCAAAAACGCACAGATGCGTTCCCCCATGACACGCGTCGCGCTATGTCTATCCACCATGGAAGGACCAGACATCGAAGAATGGAAGCGAGACATCGGAAAATGGTTCGATAGGCTGAACCCAAACATCGACGATCGCATGGGCGTGTGGCACACATTCGAACGCGAATTCAAGAAACAATTCGAGGACTCGCAAAGCGAACCAAGAGCCAGGATGGAGCTCCAAACTGGAAATGAATGGCCGCTGGTGGACAAATACGTGTCGACTTCGAGAAACTGGCACGCCTGCAGGATACGATCACACCAACCCCGAACGATGCACTTCTTCATGAATGGACTACCTAAGTCCATCTCACCGACGTCTCCAACCACCGGTCCCAACCTCGTACCATCGCATGAAGCCAAAGGCAATCGAAGCCGTACGATCAGAGTACTGATCGACGCAATCACCAAAGGAAGGACAACACACGCCCCGTCCCCAACTGGTTCCAACAGAAGGAACCAGCAACAGCCACAACAACAGAACCGACAGGCGTACAACCAGCCAGGTTCAATTCCAGCACAGCACCCCCCAGCTACAACAACCGCCAGTACCCATGGACTTGGGACGAAGCCGCGCCCGCGCCCCCAAGGACAGAGGATCAAGCGGCACAAGAAGGAAACATGCGCAAACGGGGAGCCTGCTTCAACTGCGGCAAAGAAGGCACTTCGCCAGAGAATGCCGCTCCCCGAAACAGATCAGGGTCAACTACGGATGGCCCCGAACGCGCCACCGGGATGGTCTACCAAGGTCCCACAAGAAGAACGCAACAACTGACGACCCGTCGAAGACCTACAAGCCAGAGTCTGGCCATGTCCCCGAAGACAAAGGAAGACTCCTCTCAGCTACGGAGTCCCGACCGAAGAAACCAAAGAGTCGGATTTTTAAACGCCCTTATCTGTGCAGCCTGGATAAGGAGCGGGACAGACGACCGTGTGTATTTATCGCTGAGAAAATCAATGTCCATTAAAGCATACATACACACGGCGTCTAAGAGGGCTGAGTAGAGTCACTATTAGACTCAGGAGCCACGGAAAACTTCATCAGTGAAGACCTGGCCTACCAACTACGACTACCAATCACAAGACTCCACCAACCACGACCATGTTCAACGTCGACGGAACCACAAACAGGAAAGGAAATATCACACGATACGTGGACCTGGAAGTCCAGACCGGCCAGAAGAAAAGGAAAATGAGATTCTTCCTCACGACCTAGGAGGACTAAAACTCATCCTGGGATACCCTTGGTTCGCAGCAATGCAACCACAAATCGACTGGGCACGCGGATGGCTGGAATACGCCCACCTCCCTATTGTACTACGAACGGAACAACACAACCAACACGAATGCAGCAGCAGACTCGCGACAGACAGTAGCATCAAAACTAGCCGAGCAAGCCATCAAATCGAAACCAGAAGTAACCCTTCCCCGGAATACCAACAATTCGCAAAGTTTTTAGCGAAAAGCATCAAAACGATTCCCTCCGTCCCGGCCATACGATCACGCAATAGACTGAAACCAGACGCCCCGGCGTCGCTCCCGCAAAGCAATAAGACTACCCACGACGAACTCTGGCCACAAAAGAGTTCATCGAAGAAAACGAAGAGCTCAAACGAGTCCAAAAATCAAGAAGCCCATACGCCTCAGATTCTTCTTCATCAAAAAGAAGGACGGGAAACTACGACCAGTACAGGACTATCGAAAGCTCAACGACGTCACCATAAAGAATCGCTACCCCCTGCCATTGATCCCCGACCTCATCGCGGCAGTACGGAAAGCGGCACTCTTCACCAAATTCGACGTAAGATGGGGATACAACAACGTCAGGATCAAGGCAGGAGATGAATGGAAAGCAGCGTTCATCACCCCATTCGGACTATACGAACCACGCGTAATGTTCTTCGGACTCACGAATTCACCGGCAACCTTCCAATCAATGATGAACCATATTTCCAAGAAGAAATACGGGAAGGATGGCTGGTCGTGTACATGGACGATCTTCTGATCGCCACCAAAGACGACCGAGCCCTCCACCAGGCTGGTACGACGCGTCCTACAGAAACTACTGGAACACGACCTGTATCTCAAACTGTCGAAATGCGAATTCTACAAACAACGCATTGAATACCTAGGAGTGGTCCTCGAACACGGACAAGTACAGATGGACCCAACCAAAGTCAAAGGAGTGGCCGACTGGAGCGCCCCCAGAATGCCAAAGACGTACGATCATTCCTCGGGTTCACGGGTTCTATCGATACTTCATCAAAGACTACTCAAGATAGCACGACCCCTGATCGAGTTGACAAAGAAAAACCTGCGGTTCGAATGGACAGAGAAGCAACAACAAGCCTTTGAACGGCTGAAGACACTGATGTGCGCCAAACCGGTACTCAAGCAACCCAATTACGACCAGACATTCACACTCTCTACCGACGCCTCGGGATACGGAGTCGGAGCAGTACTAGCCCAAGAAGGTCAACCGGATCCCAAAACAGGGAAACCACGCATGCACCCGGTCGCCTATATTGTCAACCTTCACACCGACGGAACGCAACTATGACGTATACGAACGCGAATTGCTCGCAGTCGTAAAAGCCCTGAAGAACTGGCGCCCACATCTAGCCGCCACGGAAAGGCCAATCACGATACTCTCCGATCACGCCAACCTATTATACTGGAAAACCCGAAGAACGTCAACCGACGGGTCGCAAGATGGCTCACCACCCTGCAAGACTACAACTTCGTGATCAACACGTACCCGGGAAAATAAATGCGGCAGCAGACATGCTATCCAGACCTCCAGGGGCGGATACCGGCACCACAGACAATCAGGACGTCGTGGTACTCCCCGACAAACTCTTCATTCGACACGCAACCTCTCGAAGAAGACAAGAGAAAATCCTGCAACAATACCACGACGACCCGACGCGGGACACCCCGGTCGCGACAATACTATCGCCTCGTCAAACGGCACCATAACTGGATAGGAATGGACACGTGGATACGGAAGTACATCGAAGGTGCGCCACATGCCAACAGAACAAAATCTCCCAAGAAAGCCACTCCCGAATACCGCATCCCGGTACCAACACGGCGGTACCTTTCGAGGTAATAGCCATGGACCTGATCACACAGCTGCCGCCGAGCAACGGACACGACGCCATCCTGACCATCGTCGACCATGGATGCACGAGGGCAGCATTGTTCCTGCCGTGCAAAACAACTATCACGGTCAGAGATTGCACGGCTGTACTTCGACAACGTGTACAGATGGTTCGGCCTACCCAGCTGAATTATATCGGACCGCGACCCCCGGTTCACGTCATCATTCGCCACCGAACTCGTTAGGCCATCCAAGCAACGCGGAACCTCAGCACGGCCTATCACCCTCAAACCGACGGCCTCACTGAGAGGAAGAACCAATGGATCGAAA
>WTXF01000079.1:0-145000 GCA_022496215.1 Russula brevipes | reverse complement strand
TCGCCGTCTTTGGGCGCTTCTCTCAACCCGCAGAGTAACTTACTGTACTCCCACCGAGAATTCCGAACATTGTTGTTGTTGCGACAGAGATTAAAGTGATGGGCATGACACCTTCGCCACTTACCATGCTTACGGTTGCTGGCCGAGCCGGGGAAAGGGCCACGTCGGGAAGGAGGGCCCACGGGCGAGAGGGTGTGAAGTGCCGGTTCCGTGGCAGGGGCATAAGTATAAAAGAGGGATAATTTGGAGGGTGTACAGGATTTGATCGAATTATATCGACCTCGGATCTCGATGAATGCTCGGCTGATCTTTTTGGTGTGGTGGATGGAGCGAGGTGATCCCACAGCGAAAACGAAACGAGAGAGAGCAGAGAGTGTTTCCTCAGTAGCTGCAAGGGCTAGGAAGGAAAGAGGACAAGGGAGGAATACAAGGTCGGGAGGCGTGACGGGGGCGGGAAACAAGGGAACCGTGACTGGTGGGTTCATATATGGACGCGTGTAACCAGGGTCGGGGACCCGACGAGACGGCTGGGAGTGCCCGTGGGTGTGGGTGTGCAAAGAAAGAAGTGCGTGCGAGCGATCGAATAATCCCCTTCCTGGCCATCTCATCCAATCCCGCCCATCTTCTCCCCCTTCCCCTTCCCCTTCCCCTTCCCCTCCTCCCTCTCCCCCGTCCCGTCGTCCCCGTCAAGTTCTCCCCCCCGTCCGCCAACTGACTCCATCCTCTCATACACTCCCTTCGAGACGACCTACCATCCATCAACCTTGCGAACCCATATCCATCTCCATCAAGCATGGGCAACTGCGCCTCGAGTAGCCAGGAAGCCGATGGGAAAGCCCGCTCGGATATGATAGACCGTCAGATCGAGGAGGATTCGAAGAGATACAAGCGGGAATGCAAGATCTTATTACTCGGTGCGTCAACTCTCCTTGATCCTTTGCCCCCCAAAAAGATCACTTTACTGTCCCCCTACCATTGGCTGTCGTGCTCTCCCTCTCCTACCGATGCTGCCAGTCTTCCCAATTCTCGTGTCACCGGCCCATCTGTCCTCATTTTATTGCCATCGGCGCTCTACCCGCGCTCAGCGGGCACCCCCCCCGTCGTGATTCGTGGACACCGTGCCCGGGTCCTGATGCGCGCAGCCAGCTCCCAGAATGACACCCGACTGCTCCCTTCCCACTTATCCGATCCCCGTTATTTGCGCATATGTATACTGACGCTTTACTCTTGTCCTTAGGTTCCGGCGAGTCCGGAAAGTCAACAATAGTCAAGCAAATGAAGATCATTCACCAGAATGGCTACTCTCGAGATGAGCTTCTCGCTTTCCGACCGCTCATATGGAAGAACCTCCTGGAGAGCGCTCGCGATGTCGCCCAGGCCTTGGCAAGGTTCAACCTCGAACCTATCAATCCCTCTAACAAAGTTCGTTGCTTTTCGAACCGTCTGGGTTCTTTCATCTTACCCATTCGGATTCCCAAGGCAAATTTGGAACGCATCATGGGTTACCAGTTGACCACCGACAATCCACAATTCTTTTTCAGTCCCGACATCGCCCAAGCTGTGCAGGAAGTATGGGCAGATGAGATCATACCCGCTTTGATGGACCATTCGTCCAGGTTCTATCTCATGGATAGCGCTAGCTAGTGAGTCGCACCCCGCCCTGTCGTGCTTTCCGTGTGCTTACTCTCTTCGTAGCTTCTTTGCCGAGGCAAATCGGATAGCGGCAAGCAACTATATACCATCCAAGGAGGACGTACTTCGCGCACGCGCAAAAACAATTGCTATTACAGAGACTCGCTTCACTATGGGTCAATTATCAATACACATGGTCGACGTTGGTGGGCAGCGGTCAGAACGTAAAAAGTGGATACACAATTTTGAGAGCGTCACAAGTATCATATTCTGTACCGCGCTGTCAGAATACGATCAGGTGCTGCTCGAAGAGAGGAATCAGGTGTGTACCTAGATCGTTCAAGTCTGTACAGCATCTAATCAATCGTCCTAGAATCGCATGGCGGAGTCTCTCGTTCTCTTCGAGTCCGTCATCAACTCACGGTGGTTCTTACGCACATCAATCATCCTTTTCCTGAACAAGATCGACGTTTTCAAGACCAAGCTGCCCAAGGTACTCCCGTGTTTTACCCATCCCTCCTCCAGCCTCTGCTGACCCTTCATTCCTTCAGGTTCCCCTGGACAGGTTCTTTCCAGAGTACACAGGTGGCGCAGATGTCAACAAGGGCGCCAAATACATTCTTTGGCGATTTATGCAGGCAAACCGTGCGCGACTAAATGTGTATCCCCAGTTCGTATATCCTACGACTCGTCGTCCTACTTTTCATTTACAAACGTGGAGTGCAGCATCACACAAGCCACCGACACGTCGAACATCAGACTGGTGTTTGTTACCGTGAAAGAGACAATTCTACAGAATGCCCTCAAGGAGTCGGGTATCCTATGATATCTCGTGCCATGACTTTCCTTGTACTCTATCTTCACCCTTCTTTTCATATCTCGTGGATTGGATACGAATCGCTTCATTGTCGGTGTGTAATTACCTTTCCAGGACACGACGAGTTGTACTGACGCTTCGCGCAGCTCAAGTTACGACCCTGCAATGTCTCCATATATCTATCTCATGACACACATCTTATTCATCGCATCGTCATCTCACCCTGCTTCCCCGCGCTTTATGCACTTTCCCCTGCTCCGCACGTGTCTTACTGTCACATGGGGCATACCCCGCGGGGCGACGGCGGGCCGCGTGGCCTGGTAAAGGCATATCCTCAGTTCAGCCTATCCTCCCAAACTCTCCCTCCAACTCTAGCTTGTAGCGGTATAACTCTTCCGCCGGTCCACGCACGGTCTACACGACCGCTCACACCTTCCCTTCCCTTCCCATGCCCCTCCTCTCCCTGCACCTGGCCGCCACATCCCTACCGCCCGGTCGTCGTACTTTGCCCTTCTTTTCTATGCACTCGATGTTATATGCCTTACTTTGGCACTCCGTGGAGTAAAAATTTGTGATAGCTATCCTCTTTCGTAGTTGGACCCTACATTAATTGCACAACGATGTTTGCGCGTAGTGCGCTGTACAACTTGTAAGTGTTCCCGATGGGAGGGGATGGCATGGGTTATTTGCCACCGCGGCCAACTCCCACTTGGGTGTGAGCGGATGGCTGTGTCTAGACCGGCGCAGTCTGTGCAGCTGTGCAGGAGGATCAGAGGCCTGAGAGCGCGGTGCAGATATTGTATCTTGGTGATCGACCGACAGGAAGACCCGGTATTCGATTGAGAATAGAACAACTGAACCACTGCTGCGCTTTTTTTTAATCGCGGAAATGTTCTGAATGGCAGGGGCCAGAGAGGAGTCGCACAGCCACAAATCACACCCGCCTCCAAAATTAAATCCGCTTCCGCTTCCGCCACCGTCCAGATGATCACCCGAAGCTGTGCAAACGGCAGACGGACATCGCGCCTCGCCCCGAACACGTGAACAAATGCTGCTATCGTTCACCTGAGTTATTTAGGTAGCGTGTGGGCCAAAATTATCCCCCAATTTCACGTGTCTGTAGAAGAACAAGATACATATAGCCCACTGACGACAACGCCACAAAGCTGAACGAATCATCGTTTGAAACTCAAAAGACATTTACGAGCGTGACAGGGCATGCATAATCAGAGAAGAAAAAATGAAGAAAACGCCACGACAGCGTGTCCGTATGAGCTAGAGCTAGAGAGCGGAATCACCACGCGAAGGGCGCAAGGGCTAGTGCGAATGCGGCGAATGCAGCACCGGTACCCCATCCAGCAGTGAGACCATGCGCGGCATGATTTGCCGTGGTTGGTGACGCTGTGCTGCTCGTAGAAGTATGTGAGGAGCCGCTCGTGATCGAGGCCAGCGTGCTTTGCTCTGCCGGGTTCGCGGGCGTACTGGTACTGGCATCGGTAGAGGTCGGGCCCGTCGTGTTTCCTGTTGTGCTCAGCTCGGTGCCAGTGGGTGTGCCGGTGATGGACGATGTGTCTGTATATAATTGGAGAGGAAAACCGATGGGTCAGCGATGCGGCATGGCTGCTAATGAAGAGGGGAGAATTTCCGTTGATGAATCACGGATCGACTGACCAGAGGGGGCAACAGAGGTCGTGGCTCCTGTCAGACAAGTCAGAACGTATTTTTCCTTTGTGCTATGATGTGACGGGGAGCGAAATGGGAACGACGTAGCGAACCAGAGCAGAATTGCCTGAAGATTTGTTGGGCCGCCTGCACCTCGGCGGCTGTGCATTGGGCCGCGATACAATCGGCCACGGTGTTGATAAACGTGTCGCTGAAACAGGCGCAGTTTGGATCCGTTCTGCAGACCAAAAAAAAGGAGAATCTGGTTGAGCTCTCTCTCTCTCTCTCCCAGCGCGCGTTTCTGTTTGCGCGAAAAAATAGGAGTTAGGGACTTACGGCGAGCAACCTGAAGCCCCCGCGGCTCCCTGGATACAGGCCTGGACGCAGGGAGGTATGGGAACCGTGGTCTGGGAGCGCGCTTCTGGGACGGACACCAAGGCGATCGTGAACGCAAGGTAGAGCGTGGAGAGTCGGAACATGATAGCAAATGTCATTGTGGAAGATTTCAACGAAAACCCCACATACTTATAGACCTGGAGGTTAGGGGGCCTAGGGGCGAACGGCGAACCCAAAGAGAGTCGGTGGAGTGGCTGATCCCACGGATGTATCGGTCGTCAGAGATCCTCATGTTCACCGCAGTAGTCGTAAGCTCCAGAAAGGAGCATCATATCGCCCCAATCGTTCCAGCCAGTGGCTCCATGTACGGCGCGTACTAACCGCAACATCTGAGCCCATTCTAGGCTGCTGTGGTACAAATTCCGGGACAATATGCGATGGATGAACGACGAGTGTACTCAGTCCGTGCGACAGCCTGAGGCTGGCCTTCCAGCTTCCAGATTCGATTCGAGCCTCAAGGTGTTAAGCTCAATCTCAAGCCTTAGGTTCGTTCGCGGTGGTTCAGTTCAGGTTCAGGTGAGGCACGTGCACGTGCAAACTGGTTCGTGATACAGTCGGCCCGATTTGTTGACAGTGCACGGATCGTGCGGAAGCAGATGCTGCTCGTTTGGAGTTTGTTGCCATATTCAATTATTGTAGAGTAGTGGTCTCTGTTGACTAGACACGACACGACCAGTAACTGGCTTTCCTTAGCATCTGACTGCCAGCCAAGTATCGCGCCCATGTCGTTCATCAATAGCTCCAATTTTAATTCTAGCACTGCCTTCAGGGAACTTGCTTGCTGGTTCTGGTTCCTGAGATTCCTTCATCGGCAACAGGCACAGAAATGCACACCATACGAGGGTACATTAGAGTCCGGGATTCGACCGACAAACCATATAGCTAGCTACTCGTGTATGTGTAGAAAAAAGGTCCTGTGCGTCCAAGAAAACTGCCCCAACGAAAAATCAAAAGACTTTACACAACGGCGGCGACAATGGCGCCAATCCCGCCTACCAATAGAGCGGCGGCATGCGTCGGCATTGCCGCCGCTGCCGCATTCCCCGAGGGCGGGCTAGTGCTTGACGTCGTACGTGAGGTGTTTGACGTACTCGAATTGCTTGTCGGTGACGTCGTGGGGCTGGTGTTCGTCCTGGCAACAGTCGTGGGCCCCACGGTGCCGGTCGTGGCAGGTCGGGTGGTTGTTGTTCCAGTCGCGGGGATGGTACCCGAGGAAGTCCCTGTCAAGCCAGTGTCCGAGGGAGAGGACACACTCGAAGGAGACCCTGCAGGTCAACTTTCGTCAGTTTCACTTGATTCAGGATAACTCAGCAATTACCTGTTCCCGATGACGTGGTGGTGGTACACAGCGAGTTGAAATACTCTCGTGCGGTCGCAGCATCAGCGGGACCGCAGCTCTCGTCGGCGCAAACACCCGCAGCTTCGAGGTATGTGGAACTGCAGGTACATGTCGCTCCAGTGCTGCAATGCGGGGGGAGGGGGTCAGGCTGAAATATTGGATAGGGCACAATGCGAGTGGGAAAACGGTACTTACGGATCGCATCCCGCCTGAGAAGATGCGGTTTCAGGGCAGGATGCAGCACATGGCGGAAGTGGTACGGTTTGTGCCTCAGAGAACGAGATGTACAGGGAGGAGAGGAGGAGGAGGAGGGCTAGACGGATGTTCAACATGGTCCTTGCTGGTGAGGCGCAGTGGTCGACAGCATGGGAGAAGGGGGAGAGCTATTTATTGTGTCTCCATTCCGTGTGCTGCGATCCAGATGGCAAATGGCAACACAACACGGGTGTGCATACGTAAACTGCGTGGTGACGATGTAGCGGTGTGCTGTTGTCGGTGTGCCAAAACATTTGGAGATGAATAGTCACATCTTCGGGGCTGGTCCATGACGTCACCTCTACTGAGGCTTGATCACCAGCTGGGTGTGGGCGTTGGGCGGCGGACGAAGGGCTCGAGCGCCTGTATGGCGGCTTTGGCGTGACAATTTTCATTTTTGATGGTGCTTATCGCACGGCGCAATGGAAACATGTTTAGGCCAAGCTGGGTAAAAAGGCGTTGTCGTGATATTGCGCTGTCCGTCAACTCGGGACAGATTTGGGCAACAGCCCAGTGAGGTTGGAATTCGTGAGGGAAGAAAGCACATGTCAGCGGGTCGGTTTCAGTGTGTATATCATGCACGCGGTCACAGTTGTCCGTGTCGGCTCAACGGTCGAACCGATGCTGCTTCTCATCACCGATCACAGTAGCTCGATCGCCCCACCAGTCGATATATCCGGATATACAGCAGGGTGAGGGTTTCGTCGCGACAGTACTAGTGCAAGTCGCTCACGCCAGTGCCCTCCTTACGGGGGACTCCGGCGCCAGGAATCGTCTAAGCCGTGCTAAGTACATGTGGTACCTATGTACCACCAATCTTGTTCTTACTGTATTGCCGAGCTCACTCTTCGCTCTGGGCCCGGCCGAGATCATCAACACCCTTGGAGGGTAAGTACATAGAATTTAAGGTTACGCGATGGAAATTGGGACCTGTGGCGAGTGACGACACGAAAACGAAAGTTGCGCTTCGAATTCGAAACTCGATCCTGAAGCTAAGGCCTAAGGAGCAGATGACGGGAGATGCGGTGGATGCATTTGAGCCAGACGAGGGTACAGTATTGAAAAAAAAAACCCAGTTTTGCCTTTGATGCATTTGATGAATTTGATTGTTGATGAGAAACCGGAAAATTTACCTAAGGCGGAATGCTCTTCCCGAAGTCGAGTCGATCGGACCGGTCTCTAAATACGGTACGGTTCGCGGGCGGTTCGAGAACCCCTCTAGCGTGAGCTTAGCGAAATTGCGAAAGCGGGGAAGGGGAGATCAGAAAAAGTTTATGTCGGGGCGAGTGTCTGATCCTTACGGGAGTGGGTGCCGCAGAAAGAGCCAAGCGAAATGGGACTATGGGAGTGAGTTGGCAGCGTTTGCGAACCGTGAACTGGTTGAACCTGAACCGGACGGGCGAGGAGCTAACTTTCGCCGGAAGGAATAAGGGGGCCCCGAATAGAAATTATAGAATGCACAAACAAGTTTAAAAACCCGGGAGAAAAAAAACGTCAAACTAAACCCACCCCCAACGTGAGACCGTACCGTCATGTTCCTCAGTTCTCTCCGTATCCTCTTCACTTTGGCACTCGCAGTAGCACTCGGGGTGTCTGCTCAGACCAACCTCGATCGCTGTGTCCTCACTTGCGTCCAGCAAGCCCTGTCCAACAGCACCTGCACTGCCATGTACGTCGTCTCGTCGTCTTTGCTCACCTTACTCTCTTTCCCTGACCCCCGCCCACCTCTGTAGCACCGACATCAGTTGCATCTGCGGCAGCTCATCCTTCCAGACAACAGCGGCTGCCTGTCTCAATGCTACTTGCACGGCGGCAGAACAGCAGCAGGCCCTTGGACTTCAGCAGCAGCAGTGCGGTATGTATACATCACCCTTTCAAAATTTCATCCTCGACTTGTTTCGCTGACCGAACTCCCAGGTTCTTCATCTCCTTCTCCCACCCAATCGGGGACGTCCTCTCCTGCATCCACTTCCAAAAAGTCCTCCAACGCTGCACCTCTTATCGTGCAGCTACCGTTCGTCACCGCTGTCATCGCCATTGCGGGAGTCGCCCTCGGGGGTGCACTTTCTTTGTAACCAGACCGTCACATTTTTTGATATGATTCCGTCACTTTCCTTGACGTGGGTCTTGGGACGCGGAGGAGGCTTGAAAAAAGACTACAATATTTAGTACTATGTATTCAAAAGGCTTGCCAACCTTATATCCCTTTTTTTCTTCCAGTTGTTGGAATATCAGAGTTCTGTTACCGATACCATACCCCAACTGCCAAGGGTGTTGTTGAGTTTGGCGATATATGGGCGCCGTTACCATGAAACTGAGCGTCGTGTTTGAGTTTGACAGACGTCGGTCATTTGCCGAAATAGTTCGCAGGCAGCTCGGTTCGGTTCGTATCACGTGGGCTAAGACCAAACAAAACAAGGGCAATTTCCCATGTCTATGTCTACTTAAGTGTTCCTCTCCTAGTGGTTGATCAGAAAACAGCTGGTCATACTCAGACATAACCCCACACGAGACACCCTCCACTCTATCATATACTCGCATTCACGCCGATGCGTACGATCCTTTGAACGAAATAATCGGTCAGCGGCATGGATCGACCAAAGAAAGGGCGGGTAGCCTACTCATCCGCTCGGGCCACCCAAGCCTCCGACTGAGGGAACATAATAACTGTGCAACGTCGTTCAGTGTCCGGTCTAGTCTACTTATGCGGATTATCTTACTGAGGCGACCGTAAATATCTTCTATGAGAACCCGACGAATATAGTTCATGATAGGCGTGATTCTGCCCATCATTAGGCCTTGGCTTCTAACCGCATAGTGGGGAATGCTGCATAGCGCTATTGAGTGCACATTTGCAGGTCAAATCCGGGAAATACGCACACATGCGTTGGCCTACGCGAGTACTCCCCGAGCTGACTCATGATTTGCTCAGCTCGAACGGGGTCAAGCCGAGTCTCAAGCTGGCTGATCTTCGTCACAATCTCGTCAATGTAGAGAGCGGGTTCGTCGCGGAAGCCGATATACTGCTCGACGCCATAAAATCCTGGCAAAGAGTCGACACGGCCAACCACATAGCGATCCGCATCTTCAACGCGGGGCACAGGCAGGACAGACACTTTGAGAAAAATGCCAAAGCGGGGAATAGCGGGCCACTGCCGGATAAACCCTAAATGTCGACAGATCGTTGATACGTCGTGGTGGGACCCGAGATCAGAACAAAGTCAACGTACCAGTGAAAGAGGGTGGCACCCCGTGCTGATGCGCTATGCCATGGAAGATTGCGAAAATGGGCAGACGGACTAGAGTACGGCGCTCTTCCACTCCACCTGCAGAGTCTGAAAGAGGTGCGACGTAGTACCAAGCAGAATCTACGTCGATCTGCGAGTGTTGGACGATTTCGTTTTCCTCCCGTTTCTCGGGGTCTTGGGACACAAAGCCGGGTCCATCAGGCACAATGAAGCCATCAAGCCGCTGACGGCTCTTGCGGTCGAACTGGTCCTCTAGTCCCTAGGGAAATACTCAACATCACCATGCAAGAGTAAGAAACAATATTAGTACCTTGGCCCAGGTCCAGAATGTCATAAGGACGAGGCTGAAGATAATGATAATTAACGCCCGTGACCTCGGTATGACATACGATGGCCTCACAGAACAGCGCCCAATGTGAGTGGTACCCATGCGCCTTCAGGGACCTTCTTCAATGACGCTCCCCAGAAGAGACCTGGAAGATTTCAGCATCGGTGCAGGATGTGATTATTACTGAATTACCATCCAGGAATCCGAAGAAAAGCAAAAACAAGATCCCGAAGATGTGAGGAAGGTGCTTGACATAACGTATCTGAAGCGAGATGAGCACGGTTGTAGTAAACATTACCGTCGCTACGGCAAAGCCATAGGCATTGGTGAGCTGAGTAGCATTGTTGAAGGCAGCAACTAAAATAACAGTTGCTATCATGACTGGATACCAGATTTAGGAATAGCCGCATTGAAGGAAGGGATACACACGAATCCAATTAACGATAGGTATATAGACTTGGCCCTGGACTTTGTCTGACGTGTGCACCATGTGTAGTCTGAACGACATCGGTGAGCCCAGCCAAGCCCCATATCAGGAAAGGTGCATACGGGGGTAGACTGCGCATATTCACGAGCTGTTGTACCAAGGAAAAACAAGCCGTGATCATAGCCTGCGAAGCAATAAGTGTCGCGAGAATGGCGAAGACGTAGAGTATCCAAAATAGAGGCCCATTGCTGTTTCCCGGAATTGTGCGGTAGAAAATATTTGACATAACGTCCGCTCCGTTGACGATGAGACGTGCGCCCTGCCCAAGGTAGGCCAGAATAAGTGACGGATACACAAAGGACCCAAAAGAAATCTACACGGAAGCGAAATAAGCCTCAGTCAACTCAAAACCTCTCATCTCGACATACCTGAATCGAGAGCATATTGAACTGCCCAAGACTGTCGATAACAATTAGGAGATTGGGCGGGTAGCACGACAGAGACGGGGATTTACTTGGCGAAAAGTGCCTCGCAGCCAGTAACTGCAAGCAAGACGCCAGAGAGTGTGTCGTAGCTCTTCGTACGCACGAAGTCTGGGAACAAGTTGGTTAGCCTGGGGGAAAAGACTCAACGTTCCATCATTTACACATGACGGCCCGCGAGGGGTCGATTGCGCGAAAGATGCCGGGGAACTTTGTTATGTTGTATATGCCCGTCCCCGCGAGAAGGAGTAGCCAGACAAAGGTGACTACCAAACTTCGTGAGAAGGTAAGGGTGAGCAAGAAAAGAGTGCAAGGTACGGACTAGGCGCGAAAGCGAACGACAGGCGAGCGGTGCCGAGCGGTTGTGAGAGGAAGAGGATAAGTAAAAATGCCTGCCAGGATTGAGATGGGGGAAGGGACGTAGGGTGTAGTTGAGGCGTACGATAGAGATAGGAACCACATCATGCACGACATTGGGCTTGGCAACAGCTTTTCATCCAGTTAGCAGCCTGAGCGTCGCGGAGTTGATCTTGTCAATGACTCACCGATACCTCCTACCGCGCTTGTAACAGAAACGGCGGCGGTCAGAACGCCGTCAGCCATCGTTAAACTTGTACCAAGGAGAGACTGTAGGATATTCGAAGCTATTCATCCCCCAAAGACAAGAAGATTACCCAAATCAACAAGGGCCAACGAAGGGATAGTGGTGGCTTGATATTTTTGCGCCTCTTTTTCCCGGCCATCATAGAATCATGAGTGGGCGTACTCTCGAAATACTTCGGAGGATAGATCCCCTGAAACAGGGCGAACGTTCCCCCCTCGCCTGAAAAACTAGGTATGAGAGTTGTTGGGGAAGCCGTGAGCAATATGCGCCTAACCTTCCTGTGTACCAAAGTGGAGACAGATAAAGACCTTGACAGATGAAGAAAGTTGACATTCGACGTAGAGGAGGAAAAAGCTGGCACCTACGTATTTCAAGAGAGGGAGAAGAGTCAGAGACCAAACTATGGCGCTAATGCCTCCGATGACATCCTCCTCCGAAGGCACGGGGCCAGACGTAGACCAGATTCCATTGAGGACATACAAAGGCGATGTGCCAATATCGGAATAAATGATGCCTAAGCCACCCGTAGGTCATGGTGTACGTAGAATGGGGAAGTACTATACCAAGCGTCTGGAAACTAAGTAGAGCGAGGGCCAAGCCGCTGGTGCGGAAAGGGACACGCTTCGAGTGGGGCTTGTTGAGATCTTCACGAGCTTGATAGCTAGAGGCGGACATAGCTGGGACAGTTTTGTACAGGCGGAAGTTGCCCTCATTTTAAGAAGATTGGGAGACCCATGGCGGATATGCCTCTGGACAAAGTTGGTACCTGGGTCAGTGCGGCCTCAAACACGATGAGAGAGGGAAATTAGCCATCGGTAGGTCTTTATGAAACGTTCGACCGGTTGGCAGCGCGGATGACGACACCACTGATTTTAATAGAACAGATCATATCGGATGGCCCCTTTACGATACCCGAGCTGCGCCAGTATCGTTCTGGGATGCTTCTTATGCTTCTTCCATGCATTTCATCAGGGGAATTGGTGGAAAAGTACTAGTGATCCAGAGATATGCTGTTGGGGGAATGGCAAGCTTCATTCAGGGATTATTTTTTGCACGCTCACACATGTGTATGCCTTTGTGGAAGTTGCGGATAACGAAGAGCGGGTCGCGGCACATGTCGTCTCATCATGTGACGTCGCCGACGGAGACTTCCGAGATGTTCCGCACGCATACTGTCCTCAGGCCAGGTGCATAGCCAGGTGCTAGTGGGCGCGACTCCCTCCCAACGTCAATGTGAGGCGCACATCATTATGTGGTCTCTTGTAACCTCGGGCCCAGGTGCTTCCTCGATTCTTGCCCACATTTCGTATCGGCTCTCATATATATTTGCCAGCTGGTTATTTTCTGCTGCTAACTGTAGGTGTCACAATTTGCTCTGTGCAGCAATTCGCATTGTGTCCAGATATGGTGCCTCCCATGACGCGCATGACGAGCGACATAATATCTAGGGCGTGGCCCGGGCATGTATATCCTTGATATCCTCACGAACATAGTACAGTATATACAGCCTTGGAAGCAGGGGCCTCATGGCCGGACCTTAGCTCAACTGGGAATAACAGGAGATGGGACTTCCGACTAATTGATAAAGTTTCCTGATCTTCTAGGCGAGAGCTGACTGATGAACATTGTCCTTTGCAGGACAAAGATAAATCGAGCCGGAGCCTGAATAGACACCGTCATGGCTCGCCTCCCCCTCAGTCACGGATGACCTATCCTCTAGCCCACTGCCCTGCTTCCTGTTCATGCCTCTTCGGCGGACCATGTTCGGCATATCATGTGCGTTTCCAGCGACCAGTGGAGAAAAGGTTGCGTGAGTGCGCAGTCGTGCTTCCTCGGAGTCGACGTGGTGCGGAAGTCGCAGCTCCGAAAACAACGGTACACAAAGTGTAACTAGCGTCAGATGGTCCAGTAGTCGAAGGTCGCGACAGATGTCCGCTTCCTCGAGATAGCCTGATTTATTGCTCCGATATGCCGGTGATAGACAGGGTCACTGACGTATTGAGAATAGGGAAGGAAGATTCGTAGCAC
Organism: Russula brevipes; assembly: GCA_022496215.1. Classification (NCBI taxonomy): domain Eukaryota; kingdom Fungi; phylum Basidiomycota; class Agaricomycetes; order Russulales; family Russulaceae; genus Russula; species Russula brevipes. The sequence continues at coordinate 131,782 of WTXF01000079.1, read as the reverse complement.
TTACACCGGTCGCCGTAGCTCACTCCGGCACGGATTGCATGCCTGCCTAGAGACGTTGCAAGACAGTAGTATGTTATGTCTATCGGATTGGGGCTCAAGTCGATACACCCCACTCTCTCTTCAGGCGAGCTAGCTTGATGTGCTCTGGTTACCTGCCCCAAAAAGTTGATCTCGGTCATGATAACAGGACGACGAGAGTAGTAGATGTTCCGTGGGGCGCCCGAAGTAGCCCAGCTTCTGTGAGCGGAAGGTGCTAAAACGACCAGTCAACTGCGCCCGAGGAAAGCTGGGTAAGTTCGAGGGGACGATGGCCACCACGGCCTCTGCGAGGCAGGGCCCGACGTCTCATCGAAGGCTTCTGATGTACCGTGTAAATATCCCGAGTCTTGAGAGCCTGAGCAACGAGACCTTGTTCCACGAAAAGGCAACGACAGTTAGGGGAATGACCGAGGATGGGATGAGAATAGGCCCAAATTATTATAATTAGCAGCTCGAATTCTCCGCATCCAACGGAGAATTCGCAGACTTTGCCTAACGTAAGTAATTCAGAATAGGGCCTTGTCCGACAGGCGATAGGAGAGGACAAAGAAGCAGAAACGATCCCGACCGACTAAAAGTATACCTGGCGTCTGCAATCATAAAATTGCGGACACAGATAAGCTGATCGGTCGACCAACGTGTAACTGTGGTGCTCACCACTCACGCGTCGCTTGGAGTGAATAATCACTTTCTCTCGGTGAAGCTAGGGCCAGGTTCTGGGCAACCTACACTGAATGCCACGTGGATAGCAGTCAGCGATTTCTCCGGGGAATGAATGAATGGACGACACGCCTGACCCATCGCAGCACTGTACTGTAAAACGCTGTTTGGGAACTTAAGGGGAAAACGGCGGAGGGGAGGATGCCGGTACATCGCGGGTGCGTGCGCTTGCGGACAATTAAACGGCGACCCTGACTATACTGTATGTACTGAGGTGCCCTGGATGATTCGCTGAAGCACCCCGAAAGGTATGATCACCATCCCTGTTGGCACACATCGATAAATAATGGATATCTTATGCCAATGGAAGTACGGTACAAACCCTACTGTGTGAGGCAGTAAGGCGCCGCATTGGAATTGGAATTGGATGATACCGCACGATGATGGCGATGGCTAACGCTGATATCCACACAGTTACTGAATGGGTGGATGTCACTTTTCGGAGGCAATTTCTGGGGTGTACTACAGTGAGCATACGTTGAGCACAAGGCGCAGATCGAATATGATAGGTGGTATCGCGCCAGTGCCAGTGGCACCGTTACCGAATGAGCAGAGCCCATCGAGATGTTCGTATCCCTTCAGGCGCCGGATGTCAAGCCAGTGTTCTGGAAGCTCACGGCGCATCGCATCGATGTCAACAAGAATCGACATCACCAAGGGGAAATACGATGTTCGTTGCAATATTTCGTGATGTGAACTTCATTGGACCGGAGACTGTGTTCGGGTCGAAGGATCGCCGGGGTACAGGGGTCACCGCCGTACATTCTGGAGCGTCCAGAGCGCATGATTTGGAACCAATGAGCGAACTTCGTGCTGGCAGATGATTAGAGGCGAGAATAAGCTGCGAGCTTCTGCGTGGAGGTGATGTTACGGGAATGTCAGGAGCATAGCAAGATGAGAGAGGCCTCAATGAGACGGGCGAAGATGGGCGGATATAGGATGGCATGAGAGCGGAGAGAATGGGGCGACGACTAAAGATAAGGAAGAGTAGATTAGGTCTGCCGTTGGAAGCATGAAAGTGAGCGGAAGATTCAAGATGGAGAGTTCACGAACCCATTATGAGACCATTGACTAGAGGGGCGGAGAGACCACCCGGACGCATTGCGCGTGCAAGAGTAACAGAGATGTTGGCCTCTTGGTTCAGCTTCGGTGAATTCTCAGAGCAGCAATGGCTTGAGCAGACCCTTGACTGAAACCAAAGTAGCTGAGACTTGGTGCGCGAGTGCCAGTGATTTGGAGAATATGGGATCAGTGGAGTTTGTCTCTGGAATTTTTTCCCAGAAATACACCATAACTAAGAGCTGCGAGAACGAAGGAGATGGAACGTTCCGAGTTCGCGTGACTCGTAAGTCGTAACACAAAACCAAACCTCGGAGGACGTGGTGTAAGTAGACAACTGGTTTGCCCGTGGACGTCCCGGGGATGGGTTGAGACTTGAGATCTTGAGACTCACACGTAGTACTGTGGGTCTCCTTCAATAATGTCAATCCGTCATTCCAATTACGTGACGAGCAGAAGGCTGTTGTCTGTACTGGTGGGCGGAGTAGCGGGCCGGGTGAACAGGCACTCGCAGAATGATGACTGCCTTTTTTGATCTAAATGCCGTCAGTCAAAAATCACAAGCCAATGATCAAACGAGTCACAACAGCTTTAGCTTCCCTTTCGCGCTCCGCGTTCCCACCTCATCATTATCATTCAGTTGCCAACGGACATGCAGACCAACAGATCACAAGTTTGTTGAAAGGCGACGTGCGCGCAGCATAGAGCATGCGAGTAAGGGGCTCGTGGTGAAATCTGAAGAGGAAACGCACACTGACGGTGCAGATACGCGTTGAGGGTGCCAGTGTAGTGCGGTGCACACCCGTGTGTTGCATTGAAAGGGCGCGGGCAAAGTCACGACTCCGGCCCACGCGATAAGCTTCAGACACGGACAATCGCCGTTTCACACCTCCTTGATCCATTATTTCATTGATATTTCACGGCAACGCCATGTATCTGAAAGGCGTCGCCAATGTCACTTCACCTTCACAAAGAACCGATCAAGTGGAACCGCACAGGCCCGAGCCCAAACAGCGCCATGCACTGTTCCCTTTGTGGTGCGGCCGCATACCTTTACTTCATCGCAACCTCGCTTTCTTGACCGCCAAGGCGGAAATTCGCGTGGGTTCTTGATCAGATTGGGCGCCCACCGCCGGGCTGGGAGGACAAGGAGGTGCTTGAGTTCATGGGGGGTATTAGACTAAGGCCTTCCACTTATAATTGAATCCACAAGTAATCAACGTTGCGTTTCAGTTCCATGGAGGAGCGGCACATTGGTGGTACAGTAATGGTACGATCGGCCGCGCGTCATAATAGGAATTACGTAACGTTTGAGGCGGCACGGTCAGCGGCTGGCATGGCACAGGATTGTCCTGCCCCATAAGAAACCCCGAGTGGTATAAAGTGATGTCCATGAACCCCGCCGTGTCACCGACTCCGTGTTGAACTCGAATCCTGGTTGCAGAGCATGTCGAACCCACTCACAAGGAGAACCACGCTCGGGTTTATCCCGCTAGTCGTCGCCATCCTCCTTCGGCATTACTACTGCAAGTTCGTCAAGGGGAAGGGAAGAGGACATGTTGCGGTGCCACTGCGCATTAAAGAGCTGATGTACGATGAGGCATTCGGCGTGTCGCGCGTGCGTACTGTCATCCTCTCTGAAGAAACTAGTGTCCCTGACCGCACACCAGAACTTTATGGACGCAGCAACTTGGTACACTCCTTTACTGTGACAGTTTTGACAGTGGTTTCTGATATACCGTGCTGTGGTCTGGTAGCCACACAATAGAAGAAATGCAGAAGTTCTCGCGGCTTCGCATGCCTATCCCTCCCTCCCTACATGTCGAGCGACTGTCCGTCCCCCTTTCCTGCTGCGCAGACGCAGCACGCGTACTCGTAGACGTATTTGGAGGCGAACGGGAAGCGATGAGGGTCCTGGGAGGTGTGCGGTGGTGGCAGGTGCGCCCCGGGGACCAAGGGTGCGTCCAGTCTCATGCCCTCTCTATTATTGTGGCTCGTTTGGTAATGATTTATTGTAGGATTGACGCGGAGTGGATCATGGAAAAGAAGGATTGGCAACAGTCAGTTCTCCAGGAGAGGAGGGCCGCCACCTCAGCAAGCAGAGAGAAAGCGAACGGCGGCGCGGGCCCGTCGAATACGTCTGCCTCGCCGCCGCCAGGGGATTACGGTATGGGTGCGCGTAGTACGGACGATGCGAGTGCGCACCGGCCGGAGATGGACGAGATGAGATGTCTCCTGTGGGCACATGGAGGTTGGTTCTATCTTGTGTTGTGGCTATCACTTTATGTTAATTATCAAGGCGGGTATTTTTTCGGGAGCGTGGATCAGGAAAGGTGAGTGCCGTTAGGTAGTGACCATTGGATGAGGGCTCACTGTTTTGCAGGTATATGATCCACCGTTATGCGCGTAAGATACGAGGACGAGCATTCGGTAAATGAATTCGTACGCATATAGGCCGACCTGTGTTGAATGCGGCGCACCCTGTAGCACCCAACTATCGCCTCGCTCCCCAATACCCCTTCCCTTGTGCCATACAAGACCTTCTTGCGTCGTGTGCGTGCCACCCTTCCTGTACGGATCTATCTCACCACAATGTGTTCTCTTTCCAGACCTCTTTCTCATTCAACCACCAGAAGGGGCTGCACACAGTCCTATCAAGCCCAGTAACATCGTCGTAGGAGGCGATTCGGCGGGTGGTGGATTGGCATTAGCTCTCCTTCAAGTGATCCGAGATGCTGGCCTGCCGCAACCAGCGGGTGCCGTACTCGTCTCGCCGTGGTGCGATCTCTTCCACTCATTTCCGAGCATCTTCCTCAATACCGATACGGTAAATCTATCTCCTCCCCACGTGACGGCTGTCGGACGAATGACCTTGTCTTCTACTTGGACAGGATATTGTTCCCGCGAGTGGCCTCACTCTGTACAAGCCGAGCCCACTTTGGCCACCCCCGCCTGATGATGTCTACCTCAAGGTGCACGATCTGTTGCGCAGCAGCGTGCGTGGCGTTGTCCACCCTAAACCCCCATATGAAGCTGCGGCGACTGCCGATCAACCCGACATACTACCGAGGTTCGAATTCGAGCCCGCATCTGAGGCATCTGGCCAGCCCCATCAGACGATGCGGGTCAAAGGGAAGGATGGCAATCCTGTGGAGATCACGCGCCAGATTCAGCTCTACACAACAAACGCGATGCTCAAGCATCCGCTTGTCAGTCCTGTATTGGCTTATCTTGGTGGGCTCCCACCCCTGTTCTTCATTGCTAGCGACCGGGAGGTGCTCAGAGATGAGATCATTTACACGTAGGTCTCTTCTCATTGCATCCGAATGAAGGCTGGACCCTCTTAATCTAACAAATTTTGTCGGCAGCGCTCATCGCGCTGCGAACCCCACCAAGTATCCTGTGTCAGAAGAGGCGAAGAAGTTGTATCCAGCACTTGCAGGCATTGAAAAAAAATGAAGCCGACAGCGGTCCATCTTCAAGTCTACGACGGTGCGCGTCCCAGCCAATTATGTTCTTATTATGCTTCAACGTTGCGAGACTGTAGATGCTGCGCACGTACTGCCACTAGCATTCATTGCTACCACACCCGCCAAGTATTGCTATCGTGCCGTCGCGACGTTCATTAAGCATGTCACGAATATGCCACCCACGGCTGCATTGCAGCGGCACAAGAGGCCATCGGGGCCCGGTCCGTCCGGAATTACACCTGAGACAGTCACCTCTCCCATTGCGTCCTCGCCAATAGGTGGGGATGGACAGGCAGCACCATCCCAGACCGAGGAGCGCCCGCTATCGCGGCCTAAGGGCTTCTCTCGCCTAACCTCTTTCGGACGAGGGAGCTCCCCATTTTCGAAATCGCCTAGTCATTCCGATATTGGCAACGCAGAGGACGGAGGAGCTGAGGATATCCTCGCGGGGGATCCTATCGTCTACCATGGAGGATGGGTAAGTGCCAACATCCACAGCCTCGTTGCAAATTTTTTCAAAGCCACACACAGGCAAAGTCCCCAGAGAATCAGGGCATAATCCGTGAGCGCGTGTCAATCCAAGGCGTCATCCGGCCGCTCGAGGCAGAGCAGGACCTCCCTGCGCTGCAGATCGTGCCCGAGCTCCTCGGCACCGTCTCGGAGCGCTGGATACACCGGTACATCGCGGGCGCGGAGTGCCACGATAAGAGGTTCGCAGCCCGCATCAAGGATGTAGCCAAGCGCCGCCAGCGCGCTGTCACCAAGCTCGGCGGCCGCGGCCCCCAGTCCCGCTCCGGTGGAGAGGTGGCGGTTTCGACCGGATGGAACCTCGTGTGGGCGCTCGAGGCAGACGAGCGCCCGCCGCCGAGCAGCCTCGTCGCGCGGTGCGATATGGCCGAGGCGCTTGCGCTTGCGCACGGTGAGAACCGCCGGCGCCTGCGACGACGTTCGGACGCAGGTTTGCAGAAGGAGCAGAGGATGGAGACGAGGGGCGGTGTGCGCTTTGGCACGTTTTGGAAGAGGCATGCCTCGAAACCGGATACGACCTCCTCCCCTCAGGATGTTGTGGCATAGATGGGTACTCTGCTGTAAACGCGGGGAGTACCGTAGACTTGTGTTGTACTCGGAGGTCTCTCACATTCATACCCCATGTGTGTGTATTCACCGCAATGTGCGATCGGCTCCCAATTTATTTATTTCCACCACTATTATGTATTCTCTCCGCTGGTGCCATTGAATAAGCCTACATGGCCAATCGAACGTAAAAATCACCCTTGACAGTTTCGATGACCGGGCCAACGTCTGACAGTGCCCCGTGCCCGATGCGACCAGACCTCCTGGTAGTCGGATGACGATGGCCCAGTTAATGCAAGGTCAGACTTGTCAGGGTGAGTTCGAGCGAAGGAGTGCGGGGATCGTCCAGTCAAGGGATGAAGATACAAATACCGTCTACTCAGTCATGTAAGCACATGTAGGCGCTCATAAAGTAGTTTTAAACCTGTGCGCTATCGGTGTACGAGAACAAAGCGAGCGTACAATGTATCTACGGTTTACTGTATAGCAAGTGCGCTTAGCACGACGTCGCTCCTGACTGGCCTGACCTCACAGATGTCAGTCTTGACGAAGCACGCTCGCGCAGCCTCAATGTCAGCATAGCGGTTGACGGTGAACACGCCGTTGCCGCTCAGGCACAGATTTACCAGTTTGATCAGCCTCTCGGATAGGTCTCTGCTGAGATGACCTTGATGGAGGATCTCCGAGAACAGGAAGTCTTCCTGCGTGTTGAAAAACGCTTGGGCATGCCTGCACTGCAGCCGACCACATCGGCAGGTGGTGCAGTATCAGCAGACGGTTCAGCGTCTGTAGTGGTGCGGTATCAGGTCGAGGGACTGGAAATGGTATCAGCGTGAATTACTTAGAGAGATTGGAAGTGGTCCTAACTTCTATTTCAGGTGCGGTCAGGACTGGTGCGGAATCAGGATCACCGAGGGCGTTGCTTATGTGTTCGCTCTTAGATGTGCCAGGTGGCAGTTCTAGAGAAAGAGTAGTGTGAAGTATGGTGCAGAAGGGTACTGAACACGCAGCCTCTCTTTCAATTGGCGGTCATACTCCCTCAACCCATCTTGAGCCCTTTTCGTCCGCTCGCACTTCTTGACATGAGCACCGAGGATAGAAGTCTCTTTCGCAGACGGGACAACATTTCTTCCCGGTTCGAGATTGTTGATGGTTTTGGGCATGTAGAATACACAGCGTCAAGGTAGAAGAGGTGACACAAGTCCACCATGTGGAGAGAGGTCGCTTATAATTAGCCATTCCCACATATTCTATTATGTCCACCCAATTCTGTCTACATCGCTTACCACTGCTCGGCGATCTAACACAGATAAGTTACCCGCATGGCATGCCGCGGCGACTATGCACTCGGACGGGGAAATACGATGTCATACTGTACGTTTCTCAATGAGTGGTGAGCAAGATCCCCTTCCCTCCTCGGCACGCACGAGACTGCCTTCGCGGCAACATTCTCGCTCCGCACTTCCTCATCGGCGGGCCCTAATGGTGCCCGTCGGCTTCGCGATGAGTGCCGGTATCCCGGGCTACAATCGCTGGGATATGATCCTCCCCGGCTGTGTTCAGTTGCGCTGCCATGAGGGCGCGGAAGCGCGAGTTTTCGCGTTGTACCTGTGTAAGGGTAGGGCCCCAATAAAACAGCCGAATTGAGAATGATTAGCAGACTACATACAAGTTCGCGGTACGTCCCGGTCTCAGAAATGTGTCCGTCTGGAGAAGAGGCGGCGGTTCAGCGGCAACCAGGAAATAAACCTTAATATGCGCACCCTCTAGCACAACGATCCGCTCTGCCCTCGCGATAGTCGAGAGGCGATGTGCAACAAAAAGACATGTAGTGTGACGTGAACGAAGGATCTTATCGATAGCGTCGTTCACCTGTCGACAAAATCTCTCCATTAATACGGTCACGATTTTCCGTGAAACAAGGAGGGTATGCTCACGCGGCGTTCAGCTGATGCGTCCAAGGAACTGGTGGCCTCATCGAGTGCCAAGATAGCAGGCTTCTTGAGCAGGGCACGGGCGATGGCGAGGCGCTGGCGCTGGCCACCGCTCAGGCTCAATCGACCAACTGAAAAGGTCATGGCCGTCAAGGCTAGGAAGGGAATTCTGCCAGTTTAAGACGCCCTCACTTTGCGTATCGAAACCATCCGGCAAACCCCATACGAATTCGCAATTGGCTTCGCGAGCAGCAGCTTCGATCTGCTCCCTGGAAACATCCTCGTTGCCATAGGCGATATTTGATGCTACCGTACCAGTGAATAGTACGGGGTCCTGTGAATGGTACCCATCAGCAAGACGCCAACCTCAGACTGGTGGTCATGTACTTGAGGAACAACACCAATAATGTTGCGCCACGACTCTGGCGTGAACTCACGAATATCTGTAATACGGGCTCTCGTAAAAGATGGTCACCTATCAAACGAAAGACAAGGCGCACCTTGTCCATCATACGTAACCTTGCCTCGGACGGGGTCGTAATACCTTAACAGCAAGGAATGTATTGACGACTTTCCACCCCCACTCTTCCCGCTGTTCAATTCAACGATCCTTAGAACACCTAGTGTCAAAGCCAATGTAGGACATACACAATAGCCACATTTTCTCCAACGTTGACCTCTAGATGGAAATCCTCGAGCACATTCACTCCGCGCCGCGTCGGGTAGCTGAAGGTGATGTTCTCAAATCGCAATGGCCCGGAACGCGCCGGATCAAGTACCACGCCCACTCCGGGCTGAACCGCAGGAGCTCTGTCGAGGAGCTCAAAAATACGCGTCCCAGCCCCGATTCCGCGCATGATAGACGCCTGGGAAGCGCCCGTCACGTATGCCAAAACGAAGCGAAACATAGGCTTACGAAGAAAGATCTGGAGCGTACGCAGGTGAGGGCAGGGTGTCACTGAGGATGATGGGTGGGCGTACGTTAACATCTGCAGACCACTGCCGACATAAAGCGTATACATCAACAAGCTTGTGAGTTCTCCTACGGATATCTGTCCGTGGCTGACAAGAGATCCTCCTACATCCCACATAAGGCAATAGTTCTGCAGCAAGTCGACATTTCACGAACCATAACCTAGTAAAGTCAATAGCGCAACGTTTCCGCTCCACCCAGTGCTACCAAAGAATATGCCAGAGGCAATTGCTTCGCGCCGAGCGAGTGTCAAGACACGGTCGACTCGCTCGGAAAATTTCTTCTCCTCGTGTGGTGCCGCGTTGAAGACTTGCACAGTGCGAAGGGCGGCTAACGCCTCTTGGGCGACCTGCGAAACCATCCGTCAACATCTTCATGTACAGCCTTGTAAACGGTTCCAACTTTGGTCATGTCTCCGAGGGCTTCTTGTGTCTTATTTGAAAGGCTCTTCAAGTACCGACCGTAGAATACCTGATCGTGACCATGGTAAGTGCATTTGTAGGAGTATGGACCGATACTCACCGCGCCAAGCGAGATGGGAGGGACAATGGCAAGCATGAGAAATGTGAGATGCGACGATATGTACAGCATTGCACCAACTTCACCGCATCTCAGTCAGTATGCAAACCTGCGAACTCGAGGCGACAGTGCTTACGGCCGGCAAAAGACATCACTACAGCGCGAAGACCATCGGACAAGTTTTGCGTCACACTTTTGACACCGTCAGCCGATCCTTGAACTGGGCGCTAAGACGAGGTTAACCTTTCTCCGACTATGCTACTGTCAACGCTTAATCGGCTCAATGCATCGCCTTCTCCACGCTCCACAAATTCGACTTCCTGCCGAAGTGTGGCGGCGTACGTCCGCTCGCGCAGGCGAGCAACTATTCGCTGACCTGAGCAGAGGTTAAAGCTCGTGTTTCTGTGAAAGGGAAAGTGCAACTCACCAGACATGCGCATAAGGAACGCCCGTCCCGCATTACAAGCGCCACCAATAGTAAACACGAGGAGAAGACCGACAGTGGCTTGTGTCAATGAGAAGCCATACGGGATCGTCTGTGGATCGGAATGATTCGTAAGAAATTGATCCACTATTCTCGTTTCAAAAATTCATGAAAGGAAGGGCATATTCATGAAGTCCATGATGGCTCGAATGAAGCAGGGCAGATCTGTTGCAGGGCGTCACGGGTGACCAACCTACCGGGTGTGGAGAAGTGAAATAATCGATCAGCTTTCCGACCGTGAAGGGGATACTTAGCGACACGGACGAAGAGACAACTAGAAGGCCAATAGCGGTCAAGAGCGGGCGTCGCTCTGGCCGAGCTAGCGCAGCAATTTTTCGGAGCGATGTCGAGGTGGAAGAAGCGCCACCAGTATTAGGTGCAGATGAGAGGGAAGCGGGAAGAAGGCGAGAAAGGATGGAGCGACGTATCGGGGGAGGAGAGGGCGATACAGTATGTGATGAAGGTGGAGCGCGTAGGGCAGAACTTGCTGCGAAGAAGCGCTTCTGGGCCGAAGCGAATGCAGGCGATGGGGGATATCGCCTGCTGGTCGAGGGATGCGCAAAGACGAGGCTGACGGAGAGGGCTCCGCGTCCCCGAGCACCGGAAGAGTGTGCCGAGGCGGCGACAATGCCGCGCAAGGGCAAGCAGAACATCGAGTTCGAGCCAAGCGTACGGTGTTGTGTGCCTTCGCCTTCGCTTTCTTCCAAGTCTGCTGCAATACGTGATGGTCTGCGTCGGGTTGTCGTGGGTCGTGTCGTGTCGTGGTCGGCCGGCGCGAAACTGTCACGTGTAGATCATGTGCTTGTGCTGACTCACTGATATTAGTCATGATGCATGATGCATGGTATCGGGCCCTCGGACCGTGACAAGACGAGCAGAATCATGTGTTCCCCAGCTTGGGATGAACGATGTAGGGAAGCGCTCAGTAAAATTTCGCCAAGTCCTCTAATGGTACCAGATCACTGAGAACGTCCGCTACCAGTGCGCTGCTCATCACTCCCATGGACAGCCCGGCGAAAACGCACCTCAGATCCAATTCACTTCGTCATGTCAGGACGTTCGCAGTTCAAACATACAAGTGTCTTTCCTTCCTTGCCTATAGATACATAATGAAAGATAAAGTACAACATAATCCAAGTACAGATGTATACGCATAAGAATGTGATAACCAAGCGAGGAATGAACATATCCTGAAATGTGTTCATGTGCCCCGCCAAGGAACTTTTCGGTTTCCGGTGGTATCCGGTGAAAATCATTCACGGTCTCGACTCGGACGAGAACCTGATGACGGCGAGCCGCAACATATCGATGGACCTACGAACTAGGCCATGGTCCCGCAGCTCGCGTAGGTACACCCTGCTGAGGTTGTGCGCGTCCTTAATTTTCATCTGTGTTAGCACCGCTGTAATCTCCTCCGGCAGCTCGTACTGGCGGCAAAAATCCTCCACCGGAATTTTCCCGCACAATCCAGGGGTGAGCCGTGCGGGGAGGAGGAGGCGGGACTCCCGGTGTTCAGTGAGCGCTTCTTGGAGCTCGTCATCCGACATCTTCCGTAGTGGTATTATCACGACCCCAGGGTGCCCGATGAGCAGCAATTAACTCAGTTGTACGCGAACCCGAACCAGCACACATGACAACACAAACCTGAGAGATGGAGCCCGAGCTAGCGCTGCTGGCTGAGTCGCTATCTGAGGACGACACCGATGCTACTGATGAGAAGTACGAGACCAAATCGGCAAGTAGATAAATTGACCAACGAACCTGAACCTGGTCCTGGAATCGTAATTGATGGACGTGGCGGTGGAGCGAAGGTCGTCGTGGGTACCGGAGGGTAGAACAAGATAATGAACGTCAGAAATGGACTGCCCTGTACGGGCTCAAACTTGCTTTGCATCACGTTGTCGCCTTGCCTGTGGAGACAGTCAGCGCAATTGACCCCTGAACATTTTATGAATGAAAAAAAGATACGGACATCACATAGCCTGGCCCATCCTCTGGAGATGGCTGACGCACAATGACAGGGACAAGGTGATCCCGAACCAATCCTTCAACTTTAGAAAGTTGTCGAAATTGGACCTCGATCGAGGTTGGTTCGAAAACCTTGGACTGACGATCTGTTTTCCGTCCAATAAGGAATCTCAAAACACCGTAAGAGACTCGTACCATATGATTCCTGGAATTTGAAGAGCGTATCACTAGCGATGTTGTGCCACGCCTTGGTCCCGCGGGCGACCAGCCACTTTCCTAAGGACTCTCCACTAGCAGAGAGGTCCGCGCTGGCGTCATAGGGACCATAGTTGCGCACGAATATTTGGAACGCCTGCAGAAACGTCAGTTCCCAGGTAACTGCAGCACATTGCGGGCCAACCTCCTCTGCTAGCGCAACAAAGGAGACAAAGACCAAGCAACCTCCTTTCTTCTGTTTGACTACTATCGGTGGATCCCGATATCTGAGCTCGCCCTGTCCAGAGATCACGCAGAGAGCCAGGTTAGACTGCTCAATTGCGTGCTCCGGTTCAAGGCTCTCAGGGAGCGACGAGGGCATGGGACCTTAGATGGACCACTGACACCGATGAAGGGGGGGGAAGATGAGCGAAGACGAAGGCTGTATCGAGAAGGAACCGCTTTTATACTGATACCATATACGGGCCCGAATAGGATGGTCCTATGAACACATAACAGAGTACACATAGGGAAGGCAGGGAAGCACTAGAGTAGCACCAAATCACGAGGAACATTGCAGTCACATGTGCCGTCATCTCACGGATGAAGTCCGAAGCTGCATTTGAAAATGTCGCCCAGAGCAGAACTGTGTAAGATTGCAAGTAGCCCAGATAAGCAGAGCAGAGGAAGGACAAAGGAGCCTAGAGGCTCTCCCGCGACCGAAAAGGGTACCGCCATAGGACGTGGCACTGTCTTCGTGTTTGAGTGTGGGATTTCGAAGGCATGGGGCTGAGTACAATGATTAGAAGGGAAGGAGATATCAACAAACAACAATTTGAGGTGGGGATCGGGGGGCCTCCAGGATCGATCAACAGCAACAGGACGACAGAAGGGAATCAGACTACATACAAGTCAACAGGCTTGTCGCATTCCTGCTTGAATGGGACTCTGTAACTCAACCCATTGCCTGTGGTCATGACCAGGAAATGGGCCACGTCGATGGGGCGATGCGCGCCTAACAAAAGTGGCTTATGGCGCTTGATTGCACACAGTAAATGACTCATCCACCGACGTCAGGGCAGGGCCTCAGAATTACACCCAGGGCGTACACAATAACATGGATAACTAGGAGTAAAGCCATGCACGCCCTGTTGGGAGGAGTTGAGTCCAATTATGAAAACCCAGACATAGCGACTGATGGGTTTACCGCATTCAAGTTGATAGATTGGTGCAATTAAAAGGCGCAGACTTTGAAGGGTAAAGGTGGTGTGCAGTGCAAGGCTGTGCCAAGCCATGGTTTGGGCAGAGATGTTCTAGACCCCAGCGCTGGTCATGAGCGAACCCCATTCCATTCTAAGCCTCTTCCATTGATTCGGCACTGGTTCCAAACCTCATAACTTATCTATGTGTGTAACAGGGGCCGAGCCACCGAGTCTCTGCTTCTGCGCATTGCTTCGTAGTCTTTCCGTCGACCTCCATTGGGTCTTGTCGAGGTTGCGAGGCCTTCCCCGAGTCGGCATCCATACCGTTCCAACGCCCGAGAACGTTGGAGCCGAATTACTATACCATTCAAGCTACGATGACCCGCTGGTTGCGATTATATGCGCTCTGGTTGCTCGCAAATGCCCCCAGGCACTCGCATTTTTTCCTCAGCCTGTCAAATAGGTACAGAAGGACGTCCTACGTGCTTCTTTACCTATTTGACCGACTGTCACCTGTGCGAGCACGGTTCCTACTGGTATTATTGGTCGCGTCTTTGGCGTGCATCGCCTTCAATCCGCGCCTTTCGACCCTATTGTTAAGCTGGCCAATTGGGTTACTCGTGTCTTGGCTATGCTCTTGGTCAAATTCCTCTCGTGGTAATAAACCTAGACGGCTGAGTGCTAACGAAGTTTGGCACACTTATGTTTTCTGCGTCATGTATATCGTTCTTGTTAATTCGGAGAGCTCGAAGTTTCGTCACTTGCTCACTTTGATGAAAATACTCTCGTGTACTCGTAAGATGTCATCGCGAGGAATCTCTTCCATTACACCTTCAGGAAAGGAATGAGGTTTGTCAGATATCCCGAGCTAGGGAAAACTCACCACCCGTGTAAACAATGGGACTACTGCCCACTCCATTCGGTAGACGGTCCATCGGAAAGGGGCCGATTATCGGCCCACACTGATGTTTCCCTCTATTTATCCGCGGGAAATCAGGGGCATCATTAGTACTGGTTACGACGTGGCGACCTTTTGTTGTACTGTAAAATGTTGGGAGTTGAGGCCGCCAGCGACACCGCGTGCCCACACCCGGCCCGATCACGACTACTTTACTACGCGTTCATCTACTTTTAATACCGAAGTTCGCTCCCTCACAAACCTCTTTTACTATAAGTAGAGACTCGAGTCTCAGTCATTCTTTCCAATCGACCAACTCACCACCTTGACGATGGACAATGAGGATTGGGCTCCGACGTCATGGAGAAGCAAAAAAGCAGCACAGGTGTGCCTGAGTGTTTGTGAACATTGCTTGCCGGGCTCAGCTGCCTTTGATAGACTGTTCGTTATCCAGACGAGGCACATCTGACCAAGTACAGAACATACCTGCGATCCTGTTCCCCAGTACTGATCAGACCTTTGCTTCCGCAGAGTCCTGAGAAAAATCAGCGCTCTGCCCCCGCTCGTCACGCCATCGGAGGTACACGCGTAAACACCATCTCCGTCGACGCTGACCCGAGCCAAATGCGAACTCGTCCTTCTAGATAGAACGACTTCGGCATCAGTTATCCCTTGTACAGAAAAATGAAGCATTCCTCCTCCATGCTGGAGACTGCGCCGAGAGCTTCGAGGCTTGTACGCAGGTTCGTTTCACCAATTGAACTTTTCCTCCCTCGTCCGTGTGGATGGTCACACCCACTCCAGGAAAACATTTCCGCAAAAGTGGGGCTCATATTGTCATTTTCTCTCATTCTGATCTGGGGCGCTCGTCTCCCTGTTGTAAGTAGTCCCTCACCGTCAAACATTCGCACAATTAACCATTCTTGTTGTCACCGGAGACAGACCCGCGTCGGGAGAATTGCCGGTCAATATGCAAAACCGAGGAGTAGTGCAACTGAAAAGGTTGAGGACCGCGAAGTTAACATTTTCCGGTAGGGTGTCTCGGTTACTATTTACCTCACTTCGGCCGACTGGCAGTCACAGGGGCGACAACGTAAACGGGTAAATGCAGCTTTCAGCCTGCCATGACCCAACCCTGATTCTCTGACAAGCTTCCACCCCGATGAGCGGACCCCGGACCCAGAGAGACTACTGGGGTACTTCTCACTCCCCTGCCTTGATTACTCGAACAGTCCCTGATCCAACGTAGCGCATACTTCCACTCATCAGCGACCCTGAATCATATCAGAAGTCTCCTTACCTCCGGGTTTGGTTCCCTGCATCATCCACGGGACTGGTCGCTGTCCCATGTACGATCGCCATCCCTGAGGTCGTTGCGGCTCTATACACGCGCTGCATGTCGTTAACTTCTATGGACAGAGCGGAATACGCAGCTGTTACGGAAGGTCTTGCGGATGCTCTCGATTTCACTCGGACGATTGGTCTAGACTCCGGGCGAGAGGCGCAGAGCTACGAGTGCGGCGGAGGCCGTGGTGCTTTAGGGGAGGCTGACCTGTACACAAGGTACCCCAACATGATTCATTCAGAGGCCATCTATAACATGTTCTACGTTAGCCACGAAGGACTCTTGCTCGACTTCGAGGAAGCCATGACTCGGAAATACCCAATACCGGATTCGACCGTTTCTCGGGACCTCGGAACATCGGCGCCGGAGAAGTACTATAACACCTCCGCGCACTTCCTGTGGGTGGGAGACAGAACTCGGCAGCTGGACGGTGCACATGTCGAGTACTTCCGAGGAATCCGCAATCCGATCGGTATCAAGGTCGGGCCTTCGATGGCTAGTGATGAACTTATCGCCCTGCTGGACAGTCAGTACAACGCATGGTCTGTCCTCTGCCAAGATATGTGCGGCTAATCGATTTCGCAGTCGTAAATCCCAATCGTGACAGCGGCAGGGTATCCCTTATAACCCGCTACGGAGCAGACAAAGTTCTCACTTCCCGTTATTCTTTCGGCGGGTTGTGACTGAGTTCGAAATTTATAGATCAATTCACTTTTGGCACCTCATATCAAGGCTGTCCAAGCGTCTGACCATCCTGTCATTTGGGTCTGCGACCCGATGCACGGAAAGTGGGTGTACATGAACCGTTATGTGTACCGTACGACGTTCTACACCTAACTGCCACCATTCAGCACCCTCGTATCTTCGTCGGGTCTGAAGACGCGCCACTTTGGTACTATCATAAGTGAACTCACGTCCTGCCTCCGCATTCACAGCGAGTGTGGATCGCGCCTTGGTGGTGTCAGCCTCGAGTTCACAGGTGAATTCAATGAGGAGGGCTACAGCGTAACGGAGTGTCTGGGTGGGAGCATGGAACTCAGCGAGGAGGAGCTTGGCCTACGCTACCAGGTTTGTATAGCCCTAGCCTTGCCTCGTACTACCACTCACCACTTTCTCAACGATCTTAGAGTTTCTGCGACCCACGTTTGAATTTTGAGCAGTCTCTTGGTCGGTATTTGTTTTGTTCCCATCCTTGTCATGTCCGGTGCTCTTGTCGCTCACCTTGAATCACCCCTTCTCTAGACCTCGCATTCCTCATATCTAATCATTTCAAGAATCAGCGTCGGGGTTCCTCCCAGAAGGCGACCACGGACGTGCTGTACTCTGAACTCGGAGGCAAAAGGGTGGACGCCTGAAGGAAGTCAACAAGGTGGACTGCGGAATGTCTAGACCTTATGGCATTTATATGTCGAACCGTGCGAATCTGAAGAGGTAGTTTCGTTGGCGATCCGATAACAAATCCGCCAGGAGCGGGTGTTTTTGCAATGTGTTCCGTCCCTGGGCTTAAGCACCGTATAAATTTAACCCTGCTATGAAACAGCGTGATGTACGGTTCAAACTTCTCATGATGCGCGCTCGACACATTCGGCACAATAACAATATCAGAGGCCCCGCCCAGGGTGTCAGGGCGTCTAGTGTCCGTCAATCAATAGCTATTTGGTCTATCCTACGCTTAGATTAATGTTGCTGTCATTAGAAGCATCCCGGTTTGCCACGCAATAGACTGTGCTCGCATACTCTCATATCGCATCTAAAGAACCAACAATCTACAGGCTCACTAGTCACTAGCACTGGCAGCATGGTTCGTTTAATCCAGGTGCATACGCAGCGCAGCCTCCACTCGTTCTACATCCTTCCACTCCAACAAGCCCTTCCATATGTGCGACACCCCTGGGTCCTCCTCAATGAGCCGCGACGCGTCGTACGCCGGGCCAGACCCAGACCGACCGAAATGCGCACCATGCTGCTGGCCCCACGGCGGGGGCCAGGAGTCGCAGCGACGGGAATGATGCGCCACGAGCAGCACGGCCAGCGCGACGGCGTCCACCTCGTTCCCATCGGCGCAAGAGCACAGCACCTTCGCCGCCGACGGCGACACCCCCGCCTCAGCGGCGGGTGCGGCCACTGCGCCGGTGCGCTCGTAAAACGCCATCGCCGCGAGCATCTGCTCCGTGCTGAGCTGCACCAGCCCGCCCGCGCTCGGGCGGCTCGGCACGACCAGCCAGAGATGCCCCGCGCCATCTAGGGTGCACTCATATACGGGCGGAAGCGGCGAGGCGTCGAATACGTACGCGACCCGCGCGTCGCGCTCGGTCACGACGGAGATGCAGTGCGAGAAGCTGTGGCAGGGCCATTGGCCCCATGCGGGCTGTGGCGAGGCCCAGACCACGGTCGACGGGTCCGTTTCCGGAGGCGTGCGCGTTAGGAAGAGGCGTGCGACCGCGCTTGTGCCGATCGGGGAAAACGTTTGCTGGTCGTCCAACGCGTGCCGGGATTCGTACGAGCTCCTAAACGGGTTGAGCCCTGACCAGCAGCCGCTATCCGCACTCAATCCTGCGCATCCCGTCTCATCTACTGAACCGCCCAGTGAGCTGACGTAGGCCTTGCGGGGAAGTGCCAGGGACGAATGGTGGAGTGCCATTCTTATGTTTAGGGATATCTTGGTTAAGGCTTTGGGAGGGCTGATGTGCATCACCTATTTATCGCTTTCGGCATTGATTGGCCACAAAATGTTCAGTGGCATGGCTCAGTACTGCGGCAAAGCGGATAATAGACCACAGACACAGAAGGCCATAATGATGTTGTTTCGTCCGATATCTTTGACTAATAATGCTACTGCATGAACAATAAAACCCGATTTGCGGAAAAGACATCTTTTGTCCCGGAGAGTCCTTGGAGAAGTAACCGACATGTACAGTCAATCAGTAGGCGGCAAGTTTCCGGTTTCGCCCACTTCACTCTCATGGTCTTACAGTAACTCCATCGTTGGAATCTGAGATCCAGTGGGTGTAAGTATATTTGAATAAAAAGAAATGAAATATGTCCCATAGTCAACTCACCATATGGACGGTCGGATGCGCGTAATTAGCATACTGAGTATTGTGAGGCGACGCGGAGAAGAGCGAAATCAGTTCTCACTTTGATGGGATTTGTCCGATAAGATATCCCACTGTCCATGATGCATATGTTGTGATATAATTGAGTTGATTATCATGAAGACGAAGGCTTGTCATGACTGGTTCAGATTTGTTGCGAAAAGTATGTTGATGGTTTACACGTTTACAGCCCACTCTTCTTTCATGCCAGATACATAAGCATTCTATTGCGCGCACTATTTAACGCCTTTTGACAAGGGTGGGTTCCATGGACACTTACGATGACATTCTGTTGGTCAAGAGATTTGCCGAAGTACGAGAGATATGCATATGTGATAAGACAGGCATCAAGTCGTCGTAGGAACCGACGCTCCTCCAGTGACTTGTTCCAGGTGTCCCTTTGTTTGATAAGTTAGCCCAGCGAACGTAAGGAGGTCATGAGAGCCAACCAGATGTAGCTCGACCAAGTCCGGACTTCCTGCTTGGTAGTACTCATCGCGTCAGGCGTGAATTGCGTGAATACCTTCAAGGTGGGCTGTCAGAAGGGATGAAGATGAGGAGCCCACCGACATCGAAGGCCATTTTTCAAAGAACACCACGAGAGGTACTTTCAGTGTACTGGGCGGCTTCTCATTACGCCATCAAACAAGGATGCCCATGCCACCAAAGTAAAGGTCATAGCCCCAAACAGACGAGATGTTTTGGCCCGGCCGAACGTAACCGGCATCCTCCCCTATACGAGATGTAGATGACACATTCTAGGGACATTGGACATTGGACGGCTGGTATTTGCATGGCATGAAGATAGGAAAGGCGATGTGTCGACCTCGACTATGGACAAGGGAGCTCAGACGATTGTTATGGGTCACATAGATTCGGAGTTGGTGTTCACGCCATCGAGAAGCACAATGAGGTTATCCCGCAGGTACGGAGACTAAATAGAGCGCTAACCAAAAGAATTGTCATCAGGCTTATCGGGACACTGAGCAGGGATCCAGTATAAAAGACGCACGAGCACGAGACGAGAACGAGAACACGGCAAAGTTAACCTCGGTCCGTTCTGGCCCGTAATATTTCCAAACTAAACGCCCCGTTTCATTAGAGCTCTGAAAGTATTTTTCCATGTCAGGAAGTGCATGTCTGCCTTCAATCATCGGTTGATACTACAGTTGATACGTGCGATGATTTTACACCGTGTGTTCAATTTACGTTCCAACAACTGATCGTCGCATATGCGCACGTACATATTATTTGGCTGGCACCGGTTACAGTAAGCAGTTGCTCAGTCTTGACACGAAGGTGTGTATCAAATTCATTCAACAGACACTTTAAGCATAACCATCCTCGTCATTCGAGAGAACGTTGATATTACGAAGTTCGCCACAATGGTACGTCTCCCGGAGCGGTCGTGTTTCTGGTGGAGTTTATCGTCCTTGTTGTTTTCCCTAGCTGCTTCACTCTAGAGTCCACCCCCGAAGAGAATGCAACCCGGCAATAGCTGTGTCCGCCGCGTCCTGGCACGTATTTCTTGGGATTAATTGCGTGTGCGCCCAGTCGCGATCAAACGTTGCCCCGTGGAGTGTCATCCTCAGACCGAGCACGCTCTGGCCAGTGCGATGCGGCGGACACAGCAAGCAATTCATGTGATTTGGCGAAATCACACGTGAGAAGCAGAATGCCAAGTCAAAATTTCGCAAGACTTGTGAGAGCACGGGCCGTACGAACCTCTGGGGTGACAGGACAGTCTGAAGCTGTACTCGAGGGATTTCTTGACAGAAGAAAGAGGGGAATTTGCAAAGTGATTTGTCCACTTTCGGCTATCGAGATAAGAATACGTAGAGAAAATTACTGCTATGACACCCTCCGGGTGTCAATCCGCGCCAACCCTGGTGACCATCAAAAGTTGAGTGATAGATGAATACCCCACTCGGGACGTTACACACACCACCAACTTTTTCTAACGCCTGTCCCCACCCACTGCCAGTATGAAATAACGCGCTCACCCAAAAGCTCGATTACAATATACGGCGATGGAGAGGGCGTGATGAGAAGCTGACCCACTTCCTCGTGAAGGGGATCCTTGGTAGTATGTGAGCAGCTCGAGCGCGGTTCGGATGTACAAATCTATCTCAGGACGACTGGTGATACAAATATATACGTATATGCATCACTAGTCGTCCAGAGATAGGCATGTGCATGGGAATTGCCTTATGCACGCTGGGCCGTCTACGATATTGCCAAGCAGCCGCGCCTTCGGATCCCAACAAAGCTGATACAGAGAATGGCACTCTGGCAGGAATAACAGTCAGCAGGACGCATAGAAGCAATTAATGTGAGTGAGGGTTGACGTCTATGCATGAAGGACGTACAAACCAATCACATCCTGTTCTGCGGGACATTATTGTTTGGTTAGGAGAGAGGTGTGTGGGAATCGGCCTACTCAAGCAAGCCTAGAACTGTTTGGACACGCTTGGTGCAGATAACACGTGATCCTAACTTACGGAGCGTGGGAGCGCCATCTGCAGATCTGCGATCCGACCTTAGGTGCTGCACATTCTCTTCAGGGTATGGCGTTGGGTATTCTGGAGCAATGAGGATAGCACGAAACTACTCCCACGTCCTTCCACGCCAACAAGCCCTTCCAGACGTGCGATACCCCTGGGTCCTCCTCAATGAGCCGCGACGCGTCGTACGCCGGGCCAGACCCAGGCCGACCAAAATGCGCACCATGCTGCTGGCCCCCGCCCAGGAGTCGCAGCGACAGAAGTGACGCGCCACGAGCAGCATGGCCAGCGCAACGGCGTCCACCTCGTTCCCATCGGCGCAAGAGCACAGCACCTTCGCCGCCGGCGCCGACGCCCCCGCCGCAGCCACTGTGCTGGTGCGCTCGTAAAATGCCATCGCCGCGAGCATCTGCTCCGTCCTGAGCTGCACCAGCCCGTCCGCGCTTGGGCGGCTCGGCACGACCAGCCAGAGGTGCCGCGCGCCATCTAGGTGCACTCATATACGGGCGGAAGCGGCGAGGCACGTACGCGACCCTCGCGTCGCGCTCGGTCATGACGGAGATGCAGCACGAGAAGGTGCGGCAACTGGCCCCATGCGGACTGTGGCAAGGTCCAGACCACGGTCGGCGGGCCCGTTTCGGGAGGCTTGCGCGTTAGGAAGAGGCGTGCGACCGCGCTTGTGCCGATCGGGGAAAATGTTTGCTGGTCGTCCAACGCGTGCTGGGATTCGTACGAGCTCCTACTTATAAACGGGTTGAGCCCTGACCAGCAGCCGCTATCTGGACTCAATCCTGCGCATCCCGTCTCATCTACTGAACCGCCCAGTGACCCGACGTAGGCCTTGCGGGGAAGTGCCATTCTTATCTTTAGGGATATCTTGGTTAAGGCTTTGGGAGGGCTGATGTGCATCACCTATTTATCGTTTTCGGCATCGATTGGCCACAAAATGTTCAGTGGCATGGCTCAGTACTGCGGCAAAGTAGACAATGGACCGCAGAAGGCCACAATGACGTTGTTTCGTCCGATATCATTGACTAATAATGCTACTGCGTGAACAATAAAACCCGATTTTCGGGAAAGACGTAGTCATCTTTTGTCCTTGGGGAGTCCTTGGAGAAGTAACCGACATGTACAGTCAATCAGTAGGCGGCAATTTTCCGGTTTCGCCCACTTCACTCTCATGCTTGTCTCCTTTAACATCGGCAGGTGTTTCGACCCTACATAATCCCACATGGCGTTGTTCTCGACGCTGGAAGTACAGAGTCACCAAGGTCATTACGACTTTTGGTGAGGCAATAAGTCAAGCTCAATTAATCTCAAAGGGGGGATGCGTGACCCGTGCTGCGTACTCATTAAGAAGTTGATACAGGCTGTTGCGACATTGCCCTTGAATACCCTAAAAGGTCGCAGCGCGATCAATTCTGGCCAGGGACAACGTCGGGGATACCTACCGGGGTTGTTCTACTTGAGGGAACAATATACTTAGAAGCGCAAATGATTAGTAGACGCAACAGCAACAACAGAGGTAACGTAGCTCACATGGGTAGCCAGGCTTGAAATACGTATCCCCACATATTGCAGGATGCAACAACGAAAGCCCGTTCTGGCAGGCATCAATTTCGCCACAATTGAGCAGGAGTGGGTAGTACGTGCTTTCGTTGTCATGGCTGTTGAGCTCATGGACCCACGTCATAATCAGCCCGGCAATACCTCCCATACAACCAGTCTAGTGTCTCAATTCAGGATATGACCCTATAAGATGCGAAGTTCTCTTACAAAGTAATAGAAGGTCCACCGGCTAGGTGCAGCAAGGTTAGTGTCTTGAGGGAGGCAATCATGCCAAGTAGTCACGTACAGGGATATGCGAGTGTAGACGGGCATGGCCGCAAGAACAACATAAGTGATAAGAGACCATATCTGTGGAATGAAGGGTGAGGGTACTTAGGACAGAGACTGCCTTGATACTCACTCCCGCAAATAGTATTGGTGGCCAGCGAAGCATAACGGCGTCGCTCCACCAAGCATACACTAGTGCTGAACGCTGACATTAGTCCATGGCTATCGCCAAGATAAAAATGGTGCTCACTCGTCACAATCTGTAGGGCATATATGCCGAGGGGATATGTGTTAATCTGCCCAATGGTGTAGACAACGTGCCCCGGCTCGTTGAAACTTTGGAGCCTGCAGTTTCTGTGAATAGGCACTTCGATTGAAACCGGATGGAACACTGACCAGAAAATCATAGAGGTCGTACCCCCACCTCCGTTACCGAACTAAAGGTAAGATCAGAGTTGAAGGGCGGAAAGCCATAAGATCATACAAAGATGTGGACTGCATCACCAAACAAGTTTAGCATGAGTTAACGTGATCACCTTTAGGACTCACGCGACACGAGTGTGAATAAATGCCACGTAGAGAAGAAGCCAAGAATCTATGACCCCATACGTAGTCAATTGCTACGAACGCCAACAGTGTCAGATTATACTGCACCTTCTTCTTGGTGAGCTTTGCAGGAGGCTTCCGTCCCACGGAATCCATACGTTTCTGGGCGATGTGTAGTTGCTCCTGTGTGTAGAAGGTAGACGGCTTGGTCGTTGAAGGTAGATCGGGCATGATGAAATAGCCAAGCAACGCAATAGGGATGGTGATGACGCCGTCTATGATGAATAGCCCTGGAGAAAATTGGATCGAAGTCCAACTGAAGAACAATCTGACTGACATCTCCATCCCGCGATGCCACCACTGCCGTCGAGACCGTTATAAATGCCCTGCCAATCGCATCCGTGGACATGAGTACTTGTTCTGTGTATGGTTGATTTGCACTTACGGCCTGCAAGAACCCACTAACCATGGGCCCCAAAGCGCTGGCAGTCTGCGAGAGTATTGATCACGCCATGAAAGTTCTGAGGATAGACAGTCCACAAACATGGAATATGCATGACCGCTTCGCCAACTCCTCATTTTTGTACCAGCTACCGATCACGTACTATGCTAGACGTTGGCCTTGGTTATCGCACCCAGCGGTCCCAGCCCCAAACCTCACCTGGATGGCGGGATAAAAGACCGATTCTGCCAGTCCGACAAGGAAGCGTATCGCACAGAGCGTCGAGAAGTTCTTGCTCAGCGCAAGGCACATGGTGAGGGAGCTCCATATTAACTCCATCGTTGGAATCTGAGATTCAGTGGGTGTAAGTATATTTGAATAAAAAGAAATGAAATATAGCCTATAGTCGACTCACCCATATGGACGGTCGGATGCGCGTAATTAGCATACTGAGTATTGTGAGACGACGCGGAGAAGAGCGAAATCAGTTCTCACTTTGATGGGATTTGTCCGATAATATATCCCACTGCCCATGATGTTGTGATATAATTGAGTTGATTGCCGTGAAGATGAAGGCTTGTCATGACTGGTTCAGATTTATTGCGGAAAACATGTTGATAGTTTACAACCCACTCTTCTTTCATGCCAGATACATAAGCATTCTATCGCGCGCACACTTTAACGCGCATTTTGACAAGGGTGGGTTCCATGGACACTCACTATGACATTCTGTTGGTCAAGAAATTTGCTGAAGTACGAGAGATATGCATATGTGATAAGACAGGCATCAAGTCGTCGTAGGAACCGACGCTCCTCCGGTGACTTGTTCCAGGTGTCCCTGTATTTGATAAGTTAGCCCAGCGAACGTAAGGAAGTCATGAGAGACACACCAGATGTAGCTCGACCAAGTCCGGACTTCCTTCTTGGTAGTACTCATCGCGTCAGGTGTGAATACCTTCAAGGTGGGCTGTCAGAAGGGATGGAGACGAGGAGCCCACCGACATCGAAGGCCATTTTTCAAGAACACCACGAGAGGTACTTTCAGTGTACTGGGCGGCTTCTCATCACACCATCAAACAAGGACGCCCGTGCCACCAAAGTAAAGGTCATAGCCCCAAACAGATGAGATGTTTTGGCCCGGCCGAAGGTAGCCGGCATCCTCCCCTATACGAGATGTAGATGACA
This sequence comes from Russula brevipes, assembly GCA_022496215.1. Taxonomy (NCBI): domain Eukaryota; kingdom Fungi; phylum Basidiomycota; class Agaricomycetes; order Russulales; family Russulaceae; genus Russula; species Russula brevipes. Next base: position 106,294 of record WTXF01000079.1, on the reverse strand, counting down.
CATTCTAGGGACATTGGACATTGGACGGCTGGTATTTGCACGACATGAAGATAGGAAAGGCGATGTGTCGACCTCGGCTGCCATGGACCAGGGAGCTCAGACGATTGTTATGGGTCACATAGACTCGGAGTTGGTGGTCACGCCATCGAGAAGCACAATGAGGTTATCCCGCAGGTACGGAGATTAAATAGAGCGCTAACCAGAAATAACTGTCATCAGGCATATTGGGACACTGAGCAGGGGATACAGTATAAAAATGACGGACGAGCACGAGACGAGAACAACCTCGAAGTCAACCTCGGTCCGTTCCGGCCCACGATATTCCCTCATTCACGGCTTTAATCGCCAATTTGCAATCGGAAGAAAGTTCTATGAGCTTCCCCTCGAAGTATGTAGTGTTCGTACGTTCCGTCTGCCTTCAATCATCGGTTGATACTACAGTTGATACGTGCGATGATTCTACACCGTGTTCAATTTTATGTTCCAACAACTGATCGTCGCATATGCGCACGTCCATATTATTTGGTTGGCACTGGTTAAGCAGTCGCTCAATCTTGACACGAAGGTGTGTATCAAATTCATTCTCGTAGAATTCAACGGACACTTTAAGCATAACCATCCTCATGTCATTCGAGAGAATGTTGATATTGAGAAGTTCGCCACAGTACGTCTCCCGGAGCGGTCATGTTTCTGGTGGTGTTTATCGTCCTTGTTGTTTTCCCTAGCTGCTTCACTCTAGAGTCCAGCCGAGAGAATGCAACCCGGCAATAGCTGTGTCCGCGGTCGTCCTGGCACGTAGTTCTTGGGATTAATTGCGTGCGCGCAGTCACGATCAAATGTTGCCCCGTGGAGTGTCATCGTGTCATCCTCAGACCGAGCATGCTCTGGCCAGTGCGATGCGGTGGACACAGCAGGCAATTCATGTGATTTGGCGAAATCACACGTGAGAAGCAGAATGCCAAGTCAAAATTTTCGCAAGACTTGTGAGAGCACAGGCCGTACGAAGTGATATTGAAACAGACTTCCTCTGGGGTAACAGGACAGTCCGAAGCTGTACTCAAGGGATTTCTTGACAGAAAGAGGGGAATTTGCAAAGCTCGAGATTTAACCACTTTCGGTTATCGAGATAAGAATATGTAGAGAAAATTACTGCTGACGATCATCGAAAAGTTGAGTGGATAGATAAATACCCCACTCGGGACGTTACACACACCACCAACTTTTTCTAACGCCTGCCCCCACCCATGAGAAGCTGACCTCTTCGTGAAGGGGATCCTTGGTAGTATGTGAGCAGCTCGAGCGCGGTTCAAATGTACACATCTATCTCAGGACGACTGGTGACAAATATACGTATATGCGTCACTAGTCGTCCAGAGATAGGCATGTGCATCGAAATGCCTCATGCACGCTGGGCCGTCTACGATATTGCCAAGCAGCCGCGCTTTCGGATCCCAACAAAGCAGATACAGAGAATGGCGCTCTGCAGGAATAACAGTCAGCAGGACGGATAGAAGCAATTAATGTGAGTGAGTGTTGTCGTCTACGCACGAAGGACGTACAAACAAATCACATCCTGTTCTGCGGTGACATTATTAGGAGAAAGGAAGTGGGGAAGTGGGTAACCGGCTTGAGGGCGGCCCACTTAAGCCAAAAATTGTTTGGACACGCTTGGTGGTGATACACGTGATCCCAAATTGCGTTTCCACGAGCGTGGGAGCGCCATTTCTGCAGGATCTGCGATCTGCCCTGACTGGCATTCTCTATGGCGTTGGCCATTCTGGAGCAACGAGGGTAGGCACGAAACCACTCTCAAAGGCGTTCTACTTGTCATACTCGTACAAGTAACACAAGTGCGCAGCAACCCAGCCTTGATCCGTTATGTTATCAGATCAGCACTCTGTGCTTCTTACGGCAATGTCAAGCTCGTGTCGAGTTTCATTTATTGGTGTACATGGCGCTCATCCCACCTCAATTTCAAGTTTCATCCTTGATGTATCAGAATGCAGCCATGCAAACCTTATCGTATAACAACTAGGTAGTTTCAAGTAGGTTGAAGGGAAACAAATCTAACCAAGGCGCCTTGGGCACATTCTACATTGGGCACTCTGTCTCCAGGGGCCGTACAGTCCGGACAATCATGCCCGTGCCACGGGCAATCCTAAGATTATGTGCAAGCAAAGGTGCGCCACGTTCCTGGGCGTATTGGCATCTTCACTAGCCAGAAGACGTGGGACCATTCAGTTTGTTTGAGGTAGAAATCGACTTGCCACCAAGTCATCAGCACTTCTCCGAGAGATGATTTGGTATGCTTACAAAAGGCCTCAAAGCGACCCACAGTCGGGATGAGGGTTGCTACGCCTCAGCGTAGCCTGCACGACACGACGACATATCTTGAACCGTTGAAACAACATCTCAGGGCGGAGTGAAAGATCATTGGGTGCGTAGGCTATTCAAAACTCTGGGATTTGTATGCTGCCTGTGTTTGGGGTTCAAACTGTGAGAAATCAGGGCTCCTTCCCTGAAAGTAGATTAATACCAGGCCAAGCCTGATCTATGAGAATGGGAGCTGTACCTCAGCCAGAAGGCTACTAGGGGCAGTTGTCGGGTGCTTGCGTTGAGAGACTGGGGGGATGGATGTCGAACCAGAAGTAAATGATAGTACATGACTTCCCCTCTGTGTATTCTCTGGTTCGGAGGGAACTGACTGATTTGCCTCGAAGACCTGCTGACGATCAGGGGAAAGAAGAGGCGGCGAGGATAGCCGCGGGTCCACTGTTGATTCCAAAGGTTGTGAAACGGGTTGGGGAGCCTCGGGCTGGGAAGTAGTCGCAATACCTATGATAGATTTTAAAAAAATCGCTAGAACCTCCGGAGTTCAACTCACCACTGTGACTCGATGCAGCTTGTTCCGCGCGAATGAGGCCGATATCCCTCCGCTTGACTGGCTTGGCCTCGTCCACGTGTGTCGATATTACGTGACGAACAAAGTCGTCGTGCAAGCTGGTTGTGAAGGGGCACCCGCCCCAGTGGCAAGAGTGGAGAGCGCTCATTGTGGGAGTAGAAATGACGGGATGGGGTCGCTTACCGGTTCGCGGCGCGTGACCACAACACTACGCCCGTTCCACGCGACCGTTCCCTTCATGAGTTTGTGATTACTGACTGTTTGGACTACATTCATTGATTGCTCATGTGTGCGTGTGTGTCAAAAGGTAATAAAACTTACTTACAAGCGCCCACTTCCCACTTGGATTGGCGTTCTCAACAACAACAAACGTCCATCAGGGACAGCCTCGCCCATCTTAGTTATCCTCCCTGCTCCCTGTCAGTACGTCGTAACTAGCTCTCTCACCACTTCCTGTGAGGTCGCAGGCAACCTACCGCTGCCTGAACGTGAACGTAAGGTCGAAGCAGCCAAGAGCCAAGATGAGTGGCGTTGCGACGTCGGTAACTGGGTCCCTGGTGAGTGATTTTCCGGCTCTTTTCTCACAAATGGGTCATTTGACCAGGCCACGTTCCTCTAGCCAACCGCAGCGCAGTCCACTTCGTCAAGCAAAAGCACCACCGCAATCATCGTCGTCGCCTCCGTCGGCGGTTTCCTCTTCGTCGTTGCCCTCGTCCTTGTCCTCGTGCCGTTTGCCCGGCGCCGGGCTTTGAAACGCCGTTCCAATCCCAAGAAGGATGCCAAAAGTTCAACATTGAGCAGTGGCACGTCGACGACGGGCCAAAGTCGCCCAGAGGTCGCCAACCGTACCATCTCCGTCGATGCGTCCGTCCCGCTTCTCGAATCAGACCCAACCACCAGCCCAGAATACTCACGCTTTAAATCCACTTCCGATATGACCGCTCAATCGAGCATACCACGCACCCTCAACCCCGACTCGCGACACTTTCCACGGCGCTTCGCCCCGTCATTCAAATCGTTCTCGGCAGCACGCCCGTCGTCCCCCGATCTGGAGCCCGGACTATCGCGGTCCTTTCTCTCTCCGCCTCAGCCCCCTCTCCGGCACGCCCGCACTCGTGTCGCCCGCGTGCTGATGGATCCGCTCCCGGAGGACACGGTCCCCGACGGCACACCACAACGCGTCCCCTCCCCAACCGCGACAAGCACCGAGTCTCACGCGCCCGCGCCCACGCCCACGAGCTGGCTGCACATCCCAAAAGCATCGGGAATACCGCTCATAGGTGCCTTCCGTGGGAGCATCTCGTCCCTCGCGAGTGCCGCCTCGTCTTCGCTTCCCACGATGCAGCACTACCCGTCCTTCAGCCAGAACGTGCAGAGCGCGAGCGCATCGACCAAGTCGTCGCAGACTTTCTACACCGTCGCCTCTGATGGACCCGGGCCCACAGCCGGCCGCAATTTGAGCCCACCGGCGTCGCCGCCCCCGCCGCCGTCGGAACAGAGCGAGATCCCGCTCCCGGGTTCGGCGGCGTGGCTGAAACGCAGCGGCGTGGGAGAGCGCATTCCGCAGGTGCACCTGAACCCGTCGGATGCGTTTCACGCCTCGCGCCAGGCGAGCATGGTGTACAGCCAAAAATCTTCGATGTTGTCCATCCCGGGGGGATTGCGGCCGGGCGAGAACGGGCGACCGCAGAGCAGTACGGTGGCGAGTGGGTCATCGATGTCTCTCTACACGGATGCCCGATCGCAGGTGGGTGTTGGGGAGGACGGGAGATGGGATGGGAGCGTGGGTGGAAGTAGCAGCGGCGGCGCTCGAGGGAGAAAATCGTAGCCCTGTGAGAGGGCCCCCCGCGTCGGTTGATGATGGACAGCAAGCGGGGCGTGTGTGGCCAGCTCGTCGTGTGTTGTATCTCATTTAGTTCTTGCGCATCATTTCTCAATTCTCATCCGAGCTCATCGAGTATCTATTGCAGACACTGTCGTCTTTTTTCGTAATCGTATCTACCGCCCTCTCTATTCCCGCCCATGCACCCACGTACAGTACATGTATTTTTGTTGCACAGGGGTAATCTCCCCTCCTCCGGCTCCCACTCCCCCCTCATGCCCACCTTCTTTCCGCATTTTCCCGATCTTCTGCCGTTATCGGAGAACAGAACAAGCGAGATTGGGGTATATCTCTGTATTTCTAAACCTCGATGGCGATGGAAAGCGCGAATAGCAAAACTCCTCTCTGGCGCACGATTGGCGCCCAAGGATTGCGTTCCTGGTTTTTTGCGCAGCTTGCTGCCGTAAAAATCGTGGGTTTCATGGAGTGCCGGTCGAAAAATGGCCACGCAACTTTTACAGCAGCACTCGTTCCGGCAGCTATCTAATTCATGCTCCGGGCCCCGCTGGGCAATGCAATCTCATCAGTTTCATGTAGGACAAGTGACCTTTCGGCCTCCTCTCCGCGTACATGGCTGGAGTAGGAAATACGGTTGTCATCCACAACAATAGCCCATTGCATTGCTACAACGCCTCCTTCAACCCTGCCTCTTTGTAATTCGCTCGGGTAGAAGGGCCTGCAACTACCCTAAAATGGGCCGACGCAAGGGGTTACCTTTTAGTACAACAACGATGCACGATCTATTCCATTTCCTTGGGGCCTCGTTGTTCCACTTCATTCTATTTTGACTGATTGGCTGGGCAGAATAGAGAGTTTTGCTCAAACGTGATGCCCCCAGAATCATCATCCCCTCGGTCGATCTTTCATGATATCTTACGTTACAGGGGACGCTCACGTCACCGCCCTTTTCTAATCACCAACCCAGGTATCGCCTGCTGTAGTGGCGTCCTGATATGCCCTTTTTTCCCTTTCCCCTTCCATCATCTAGACCCTATGTTATGTACGGAGATCTCAGGGTGCCGTTTCGGATTTTGGATGAAATTGATGAAATACGACTTGGTAGATTTTTTTTTGTTGCCGGCGCATACATGCCGTCAACAGTATTCTAACACCCTGTCGCCACCCTCCACCGCTGAGACAGATACAGTATTCGTGTCACAGGCGATGAGTTTACCCCCCACTCACACCCACCCGATTCGTGAGGTGAGCACCTGGTCCTCTAGTTTCTGCAGAAGTAGCACGCCTTCCACAAGAAGGGCACACGTACCACATATCGCCCCTCTAGCTTAAACCTGCTCCATACACGTTCCCACTCCCATTCCTAATGTTCTCGATTTCCACCACGTAACCCGACCTAAGCGTCGGATTCGGACGGTGACGTTGCTATATAACCTTGGCTGATGATAATTTGCCTCCACAACTCCAGTTGGACAATCTCGGCCAATGTGGGCTAATGCCATCGCACCGGGAGACCACGCGCACTCAGATCGAAACGATACCGTTGACGATCCGAATTGCGTATCTACGTTGATCGCGCCCGCCTCCACCTTTGATCTTCTCACCTTATTACTCCTGACAACTCGGGCCCTCTACTTTATGTCTTCCATGCGGGGGGCAACATCGCGCCAACGAAAGTTCTTCTTGGAAGCAATAGAGAGCCAAGAGCCAAGATATGCGAGCGTCAGTGGGGTTCGATTGCACCTGTCATTGAACCACAGTTGCACGCGGGACTGTTACCGAACCGTTGGGTCCATCTTCGCGTCAACATGTCAGCGCGATCCTGATAGCGAACAGCAGCGCCGATTTCCTGCGAAAGCTAAGCATCGACGGACGGGCCTTACCATGATTCTTGTCGTGATCTACCTCGATGGGAATGAATCGAAGCGCCTGGTTCAGCATTGGCCGATCCAACTGGACGCGCTCATTTTCAGCGGGCACCTCGGGTGGTGGCAGACTGCACATCATCCTCCACCCCCCGCGTTTGCACGCACTCCACTCTGCGAGCGCATACATCCGCAGTAGACGGCCCGCGAATGGCATCGCTCGTCGCAAAAGATCATTGTCTGCTCTCTGCTCGATGGTGATTTACCGAGATCGGACAGATGAGAGGCCGGACCCGGCAGTCGGCGGGAAGAGGATAGGGTTCCGTGGACGTCTCCGGGAAATTGTGCTACTATAAGCCACACATGCATGCGTGCTGCCGTACAGGTGACGAGTTCGAGCGAGATGATGGGGACGGCGGAGGGAATGCGTCTCGGAATTTGGACGCGATAAGAGTATGGGAAGGAAGGAACTCGTGGGGGTGAGAATGCACGACACAGTGGCGTTCGTGCGTGTGGAACAGGGCGTCTGTTTGTCCTGAACGTTCGTACCGCGCCGTAGACCAGGACGAACGTTGGGTCAGGGAAAAGCCGTCCGTCCGCAATCTGTGTGCGACGCAAGAGATGCCATGAGGCAGGACATCTGCGGTGGGTCAGTCATGTGGGCGCGACGACGGGTCGGACTTGGGAACGGAATGCCAAATCGGGGAAACCGATGGATCGAGTGCGTCAAGTGTGCGTCATTCTCGCTGGGAACGTGGCCTGTCCGTCCGTGTGTGTACCCTGGCTCTTCGCACTAGCCATATCACAACCATCAATACAGTATACCACCCGATATCTCGCGGACCTGCGTGAGTTGCATAAGCTCGTTCACCCTTTGCCTCGTGGCCTTCACCGTATCAATACGCAACGAGCTGCTGCGAGGCCGGGTTACAGAGTATGGTACCGTGCATCACGGCCAGGCGTTCTGCCCCGAGAGGCCACTCGGAACTTCGGTCTTCGGTCTTTTTCCTCAAGAGAGGGCCCCTTATTCATCGGGACATGAAAGCGACGATGTCGTTACAGCAAGATCCAAAATGGATGGCCCTTGTTTACTTATATTTATATTTGCGGGCTCCAAGATTTGACAGCGGAGCTCATAGTTAAGTCGTAGAGAAATTATTAGCGCCTATGTTGTCACACAAAATTCGAGGTTATCCAACAGTTATCACTGTTCCTCCCGCAAGTTTTGAGTTATTGTTAGTTATCCTGTTTCGTGCCGTCCACCCGGCTTCGTTTCCTCGTGACTTCATTCCCCTTGGGGCAACTCCGTTGGCCAAAATTCTCACGTTTTTTCACATCAGTCCTGCTCTCTGCCACGACGACGACGACGCCCGGACGCTCCCCCTCGTTCTCGACTCCGTTGGGCCCGAAATCCTGAAGATTAGCTACTGAGCTAGTGGCCTAGGATTGGAAGGTGAGTGAGCAGTCATATTTTAGAACTGACTATGTGTGTGAGCAGGCTGTCTTCGCTGTGCGGCGACATCACCCGCACCCTCGATTATTACCCCGGACCCCCCTTGGCGACGCAACGGCCCCTCCCCCTCAAGACTTTGGGTCTGGGCGTCCGGACCTCGCTCCACTCGCTCGCCCTCGCTCCACTCGCTCGCCCTCGCTCCACTCGCTCGCCCTCGCCTCGCTTTAACCCTTATTTTCCCCTCTCTCTCTCCCTCTCCCTTTATCTTTATCTTTCTTTTTCCACCTGCCTGCTGCGCTTCGCGCTCCACACATCCCATTTAAATTCCCAGTGGCAAAAGTGAAAAAAGGTGGCCAACACTTTACCTAGTCTTCATCCAGGCCAGCCCTCTCCAGTATCCGCTCTGCCTCGGTCGACCGTCGTTGTGCAGGTCAGTTGGCCTTGCACACGACCTCGACCGTGCACTGTTGCTGGACGACGAGCTTGGGCCCCAGCGCGGTTTGGAGCACGCTTCCGAGTCCAAGAGCGAGGTGACTGAGGTGCCGCAAATCCTTCGGCTCCGCACCCTCAAGATGTGTGCGAGCGGCTTTGCCTTCATGCGGGACGGCAGCCTCCCTCAGCAATGGGTCTGGTTCAACCGGTCAAAAGTCTTTCGGGTCCGTGCGAGCGTGCACGCGACGCCTTCGCGTTCATCATGCAGCTGTGCCCTTTTTTTTCGCTCTTTGCTCTTTGCTACTTAGCACTGAAATTTCTCAAAAGGATTACATAAAATATTTTTTTATTACTGTGAATAATTTTTGTGTGAGAAAAAAGAACGGCATGAGTTGCCGACCCACATTTAACCTCAGCCTAAGCATATAATTTTTGAAGAAAGGGCCATCCATTTTGGATCTTGCTGTATCGTCATGACCCAGGCACGCACCTCTCTCACATCCATCACCGCTCGTGGAAATCGTGTAGCGCTTGGCGGTCTGGATGTATTTTTTTTATTGCTCCGTTACGTGCACCCAACCGAATCAGGACGTCAGGAGGCCAAATGAGAGGGCGGTGGCGTGTACCTCTCTGTCACACACCCAGCATGTACAAGTCTGGAAAAGGGCCGGGCGCACGAAAAAGCGATGAACCTGGGGGCAGCGCCGGAGTCACACACGAATAAACACATATTTGAAGATATCCAAACCAAGCCGAAGAAGCGGAACATCAAACAAAAAAAGAGACCGAAAAAATCAAGACGCATGACTTATTCTGTCTCAGGTTGTTCGCCGATAGATAGAGATAGATGGAGATATATATAAGGGAGGACTGTGGGATGGGTGATGTTACCGTACTACAGCATGGATGAGACAAGTTTACTCCTCCCTTCGCAATTGCGTGCGAGCTCGTCGCCGTCTGGGTCACCAGTCGACCAACTGGTCGCTCACGCTCACGACTCGGCTTCTTCTCGCATGCCCGAAGCGGCAGCTCCGCCCCGGCCGCGTGGCCTGCGCGAGATCGCGAACCTCACGCGGGACTCGATCCCGGGTCCGTCTCTCCCTCGTCCTCGTCCCCACTCCCTTCGTCGACACTAACTCCGTTTCAGTAATCTTCTCCTATGTCCTACAAAACTCCATCCAGACCGTCTCCGTCGCCATCGTCAGCCAACTCGGGTCGTCCCAGCTCTCCGTAGCTGCCTTCTCGCTGATGTTGGCATTTGTCACTGGCTAGTACTGAGTTCCTTTTCACCCCGCTACAATGTATCCCACGCCTTTGTGTTTTTTTTTTCGCGACGGACAGGGTGGTGCGTCGCACTCGGCGGCTCGACTGCCCTGGACACGTTAGGTTCCCAAGCATTCACAGGAGGGAAGCACTCCACGGACCTCTCTGTCCACCTTCAACGCTGCTTCTTGATGCTATGTCTCCTTTTCATCCCCGTCGGCATCGCATGGGCAAACATGGCGCCCATCCTAATCGCTCTTGGCCAAGACGTGCAGCTCAGCCGCGACACGCAAGAATTCCTCCGCGTGCTCCTCCTCGCTGCCCCGGGTTATATCGGCTTTGAAAGCCTCAAAAAGTACTTGCAGTGTCAAGGTAAATGACGCAAACCACAAGCTTGCTGTTCTGTAAACCGTAAAGCATGACGTTGACCCCGCGCTTGGCGCCCTCCAGGGATCATGGACGCGTCCACCTACGTACTCATCTTCATGACCCCGATCAACATCGCGCTCAACGTCTACTTTGTGCGATACGCCGGCTTTGGCATCTACGGCTCCCCCATCGCACTCTCCTTCACCTTCTCGCTCGCGTTCTTCTTCCTCATCCTATACACTGCGTACTCCCCGACCCACGCGCGGAATCAGACGTGGGGCGGCCTCCAGCTGCGCGCCGCCTTGGATGCGCGGAGTTGTGTGACCTTCCTCAAGCTCGCCATCCCCGGCATTCTCATGTTTGGAACGGAATGGTGCGTCAGGGTTTTCCCCATTGCCGTCACTTTCCTCTGGTCTGGTGACGTTGGTACTCATACCATGGATCATTCTCTCTTAACTTTCAGGGCCGCTTTCGAAATCGTCGCACTGGCTGCCGCTCGTCTAGGCACTGATTCACTGGCCGCCCAGTCTATCATCATGACCACTGACCAGAGTACGTTTTTCCTGCCCCCCTCCTAAATCTTTCCTGAACATAACTCAATAATGCATATTTCAAGTTCTGAATACCATCCCGTTCGGCATCGGTATGGCAATTTCCACTTGTCGTGAAGCGTATTTACGACATAGCTGACCTCCCTGAACTCCTTGTCGGTCCTCGGTCTTTGATGTCTCGCCGCTCGAATTGGCCCACGCAGGTATCGCAGCGTCTACACGAGTGGGCAATGCTATAGGCCGGCGCGATGCCGCAAGCGCCAAGTTCATCGGGCATCTCTCAGCCTTGCTGAGCGCGGTGACCGGAGTAGTTGTCATGCTCTCGCTCCTCGCCTTCAAAGACGTGCGTCCCCTCCCCCTCCGAATCATCCGGTAATAACCAGAGCCTGCCCCCCACGGACAGGTCTACGGGTACCTCTTCAGCAACGACGAGTCTGTAGTGCGGCTCGTCAGCCAGGTGATGCCGCTCGTCGCCTCGTTCCAGGTCGCCGACGGCCTCGCCGGCTCGTGCGGCGGCGTGCTGCGCGGACAGGGCCGGCAACATCTCGGCGCGGCGTTCAACATCGTCGCTTACTACGTCCTCGCGCTCCCGCTTGGCATCACGCTCGCCTTCCGCGCAGAGTATGGTCTGCAAGGGCTCTGGATCGGTACGCCCCCCACCCCCTGATTTTACGTCACGCCCCCCCCTGACCGTGCGTAACGTTATATACGACGCCATTCGCCGATGCCGATTACGCCGACTGCTATTTTTTGTCTGCCGGGTCCGTCATGCCGTACAACCACAGGCCAGGTGATCGCCCTGTTTATCGTGGGGACGTGCGAGTACGGGGTTGTGTGGCTTTGGACCGACTGGGAACACGAAGTCGCGATGGGCGTGCAACGCAATAAGGCGGAGATGCACGAGGTGTCCGGAGGAGTGAGCGCGTGATTGATAAGACGCGAGACGAGAAATGGACACGACACGGCAGTTTTTTTTTTGTTTTTGTAGAAAAAAAAAAATCAACAATCCCAAGCTCCACCACGAAGTCACGTAATGTCCTTTCTTAGTTTTAGATGATTTCGAAAAATGTGAAATCTACGAAACCACGACGTCTAGAGGGGCTCGACGCCCTCGCCCAACCAATCCCAATCTGCATCCGTCCTCTCGTAAACTCTCACTCCCGGGCCTATCATCCCAGCACGATCCCACGCAGCCTTGACGTCCGCATAGCTCTCGAACGTGCACGTCCCCTCACCACCAGCGGCACAACGCCCTATGATCTCCATGAGCCTATCTGTCTGCTCCTCGTCCATATCGATCTCGAGGAGAATCTCCGCGAGGAGGAACTCCTCGCGGGACTCGAAGAACTGCTGCCACCACGGATCATCAGAATCGGAATGGCGGGGCGGTCGGGGGTGGGAAGAGCGCCTATGGGCGGGGGCAACACCAGCACGATACGCTTCGAAAAGGTGGGGGATCATGGGGTATGGCTGGCTCGACGGGGAACGCTTGACGATGCGAACCATGTCGTATCCCAGGGCAGAAAGGGTGGCATCGTCAGACGCAGACGCAGATGCAGCCTCGTCGTCATCCTCATCGTCGTCGTCGTCGTCTGGGTCTTCCCTGGCTAGATATGACGCGGCACCGAAATGAGAAAGAAAGAAAGAATTCAGCCAGGCAAGGAGAAATGTAATTTAATGACGTCAACACACGCACTCGCGAGGGCGGCACGCGCCCTTATTCTCTTGTACTCCTCCGCTACCTTTTCCGCCTCGCACCTGATGACGTGCGAACGGAAAATCAGAGCGCTCTGAGCAAGGAAGCGGCGGTTGCAGACTGGGCATTTCTTCCCCTTGCTCTTTTCGGTCTCGGTCTGTGACTTTGACTTTGACTTTGCTGAGATTTTCGCCGCGGCAGAAGTCCTCAATGGGGCCGCAGTGTCGGCAGTGTCGAAATCGTCGTCGTGTGCACGCGCAACAGATGCAGATGCAGATGCAGACGCAGGTGCGGCCTCATCATCGTCATCTGATAATTAAATGAGAGGGAAACATCAGCAAGGCAAAGAGGAGAATGGTGTCACACGCACGAATCTCATCCATATCCCTCGAGCGCTTCTCCCGTTCCTCTGCGGTCCTTTTCTTCCCCTTGCACTTGTTGGTGTGTGCATCGAAATTCACAGAAGGGATGCTGCCTCCGCAGCCACGGCAAACGAAAGCTTTCGTTATCATCCTCGTCACGGGCTGCGACTTTGACTTTTCTGAGATTTTCGGCATCTCGAAATACTGGACGTGGACGGCTGGAGAAACCGTAGGTCTTCAATAAAGAGGAAGACATTTTTTTTATGGGACGGTCAACTGGTCAACAACCACAAATCACGGCGACGGGTATTACGCGATGATCGATTTACGCGAAACCAACGTGGTTAGCACGCCGCGGCATTCCCTCACGCATTCACACGATGTCCCGACATCGCCAGGATTGCAGGAAATACTGATGGTCACCGTTCATCTAGGCTTTGTTTCATGGGTACAGTAGCTCCGACCAAGTTCCTTCAAACTTCCATTGATTGCAACCACGAGCAAGTTCAACTCTGGTACATACGTGGAAAGCAGAGGAAGGTGCATGAGCAGGGGGTAACTACTGAGTGGGGGGTGTAGATGGTAGTGGGGTGATGAATATGCGTGAATACAATAAACATGCAAGGAGTGCGTAGCGGTGGTGAGCAGACGATATACTTTTGATGTTCTAAAATGAGCACGAGATCATGTGTGTAGGTCATAAAGTAATGCGAACGAAGGGCAAAGGGGGTAGGGTAAGCGCAGGAGAGGTAAGGGAGGCGCGCGAAGTCAGTGAAGCGAACTCAATCCTTCTTCTCTTCTTTCTTCTCCTCCTTCTCCTCCTCCGCAGTGGACGATGACGATGAGTTCTCGGCATTCTTCTTCTCATAAACCTGTAGAGGAGACCGTCGGCATGACAAATGGAGACAGGAGATCACTCCTTACCTTCTGGAAGAGACCAAGCGACGCCTGCTGAGTCTCGTTGATCTTCTCCCGAATGGCATCAGCAGTCACAGCGCCGTCACCCGCCTGACCTTTGGCAGCAATCTCACGGAGTTCAGTGATATGCTTGGTCACTTTATCCTTCTCCGCAGCATCGAGCTGATCCTTAAACTCGTTCATGGCTAGGACATCATCAGCATCTGCATTAATCCATCCCAACAGAACATTCCCACCTTTCTCAGTATCAGCACAAACAGATTCGGCTTTGTTCGACTCTTCGATAAGATCACGACGGGCCTTGTCTTGCTCAGCATACTGTTCTGCATCAGCGACCATACGCTCAATTTCCTTATCATTAAGGCCCGATGATGAAGCAATAGTCATGGACTGGTCCTTGCTCGTCGCTTTATCCTTCGCAGACACGTTGACGATGCCATCTGTTTAAAGCATAAGACAAAGCTTTGAAAGTGATAGCGATGATGGAAGGTGTACCAGCATCAATGTCGAAAGTAATCTCGATCTGAGGCACACCCTTGGGGGCAGGTGGGATGCCAACCAGATTGAAGTTTCCAAGAAGCTTGTTATCACGAACGAGTTCGCGCTCGCCTTGGAAGATCTTCACTTCGATAGCGGTTTGGCCGTCAGCGGCAGTAGAAAAAACCTGCGATTTCTTGGTCGGGATGGTGGTGTTGCGAGAGATGAGCTTGGTCATAATGCCACCGAGTGTCTCAATGCCTGCAAACTCGTCAACCGTTGACAATGCGCCACAAAGAGGCGACATACCGAGTGACAAGGGCGTGACATCGAGAAGGAGAATATCCGTGACATTTCCAGCGAGAACCCCGCCCTGAATGGAAGCACCAATAGCTACCGCTTCGTCGGGATTTACACCCTTCGAAGGCTCACGGCCGAAAATAGTCTTGACCGTTTCGACAACCCGTGGCATGCGCGTCATACCACCCACAAGAATGACCTCATTGATGTCCGAGGCCTTAACGCCAGCATCAGCCAGTGCTTTCTTACAGGGATCGACGGTACGCTGGATGAGAGGAGCTGTGAGCGACTCAAACTGGGAGCGAAGCAGCTTTTGATTGATGTGTTGCGGACCACTGGCGCCCGACGAGATGAAGGGCAAATTGATCTCCGTCTGGGACGTCGACGAAAGCTCAATCTTGGCCTTCTCGGCGGCTTCACGGATACGCTGAATGGCCATTTGGTCCTTGGTGAGGTCGATACCTGTCTCCTTTTTGAACGAGTTGATGATGTGCTCGACCAGGACGATATCGAAGTCCTCGCCACCGAGATGGGTATCACCGTTTGTAGACTTGACCTCGAAAACACCTTTTTGCATCTCAAGGATGGAAATATCAAAGGTGCCACCGCCAAGATCGTACACGGCAATGACAGAGTTGTCGGCACGATCGAGACCGTATGCGAGGGCAGCAGCTGTAGGCTCATTGATCACTCGGAGAACCTCCAGGCCTGCAATTTGACCAGCGTTCTTGGTTGCTTGCCGCTGTGCATCATTGAAGTACGCAGGAACGGTGATGACAGCATGGCTAGGGATCGAGGGCTCGGCACATATTGACAACGTAAATTTAAGATCCACTTACTTGACCTTCTTGTTAAGGTACTGCTCAGCAGTCTCCCTCATTTTGACGAGAACCATTGAGGAGAGTTCTTCGGCAGACTAAAAGTATGTAAGCGCACCGGAAAGGAAGGTCAGCGCCGATGACTCACATATTGTTGTTGCTTGCTGTTGAACTCTACCTCGACAGCTGGCCGCCCATCGGCCTTACCGACAAGCTTGAACGGCCTGACGACTATGCATGAAGAGACCGAAGGAGTGAAACCAACAAATAGAGCTTACCAGTGCCTCATGTCCTCCTTCACCTCCTTGTCGCCGAACTGCCGGCCAACCAAACGCTTGAAGGCGAAGACAGTGTTGTGGGCGTTCACGACTGCCTGTCGCTTGGCAGGGAGGCCAACGAGACGCTCGCCGTGTTTGGTGAAGGCGACGACGGAGGGTGTGGTCCGTGCACCCTCCGAGTTCTCAATGACGCGGGAAGTCTTGCCCTCCATGACAGAGACGCAAGAGTTGGTGGTTCCCAGGTCGATGCCGACAACTGGACCTATGAGGTTGTGAGTATGGTGGGCGGGAAAGATGACACGTATGCGTACCGGAGACCTTTGAGTTCATGTTCCTTGCGATGAGGGAACGGGGAAGGCCCTAGCAAAAAGTAAGCTACGCGTCTGGTGGGCATACGGGAGGACATACGGCATAGTTGCCTGAGCGAGAGACGGCTGAGCGGAGGGAACGAGCGACGGCGAACATGGGGGTTGTGGTGAAAGGAAAAGGAGAAAGAGACGCACTCGCGTCGCTCCGCCGCGCCGAAATTTTTTCAGACCTGGGTCACGTGAGGAACGTTCCGGAAACCCGCGCCGTCCCATTGGTCACTACCACTGTACAGAGTGCCGTCCGGTCCATTCCTGCCCTTCGTTCTCTAGCTCCTCCCATCTCCTCAATGCCTCCTCGTCCCACAGTTTGTCAGATAAATCTTCTTCCTTGCGCAGAATGATCTCCCCCTGTACACGTGACGGAAGATACTCATTCGTTACCGGATGCCTAAAAATCAAACACCATTTCCATCTTTATCAGGACTCCATTCCGCGGGACCTGAGACGTTGCGCACCTGTATTCGGAGTGGTACCTGTAGGCTTTGTCGTGTCCCATTGTCTCCATCGCCCCTGTTGGCATGTCGCGCATAGCGATGGGGACTGGCAGTGTAGGGTCGCGTTTCACGAGTCTTTCAGCGCGGTTGTATCCCTCATACGCGCGTGTCGACTTGGGCGCCTTGGCGAGATACACAACAAGTTCTGCGAGTGTGGCACGACATCCGGGTACACCGATACTCTGACAGGTCTGTAACGCAGCCATGGCCTATACATGTAAGCCGCCGTGTACATTCAGCCTTTAAGTGTGGGAACCAGCAATACGAGAGCAAGGCCACTTGCCAGGGGCAGCGCGCCGGGATCCGCGACCCCGATGTCTTCGCTCGCACAGACTGCCATCCTCCGTGCGATATATACCGGGTCCTCGCCGGCTTCGAGCATGCGTGCAAGCCAGTAGAGCGCCGCGCTAGGTTGGCTGCCCCTCACGCTCTTGTGCAACGCGGAGATAAGATCGTAACGAGCGTCACCGGCGCGGTCGTATGACGTCGATACAGACTGGCGTAGCGATTCCAGAAGCGTGGATTCGGCGGTCGTTGGGGCAGAGAGGAGCACAAGTTCGAGGAGGGAGAGGGCAATGCGCGCGTCGCCGGATGAAAGTGATGCGATGGTGGCAATGACCCGGCGGGTTAGGTGAGGATACAAAGCTGGTGATGGGTCGGCGTTCGTTGAGGGTTGAGGTATAGTCCCGGCTGGCTGGCTAGCCTGGGAGGGCAAAATAAGTTAGGAGGAGATATCGTCAAGCGACGAAAAGTTTGCAGTTGGAGGACTGCACCCACAGCTGAAGCATCGCTATCACTAGTAATAGGTTGCGTTGTACGCGCGACTGCTCTTTCAATGATCTTGATTACATCTTCATCAGTCAGACGTTCGAGGACGTAAACCCTACAGCACGGTCACGCAAAAGCGGTAAAGCAGACAACCCCTCCAGCCCTCACCGACACAAGTTGAGTAACGCCCAGTTTAATTCGAACGACGGGTTCTTTGTGGTTGCGCCTATTATCTGCATGCTATGAGTTACGGTCCATGATTTCCTGGACGAAACTTTCAAGTTGCTTACTTGCGCAAAATTCCGTTCGATGAAGGGGACGAATACGTCCTGGAGCATATGTTAGATACGGCGAGATAGAGTGTGGCAGGGCGTTACAACCTGCTGAGAACGAGTAAAGTGGTGAATCTCATCGAGAAATACAATGGTCCGCCTACGAGGTCATTAGACAATGCCGCCTGGGTGGCGTCCAGCATAAAAATCACAAACCTCCCCGTCAGCTGCAGCTCGTCTCTTGCTTCTTCCAAGATAGAGCGAACTTCATCCGTGGTCGTAATCGTCGCACTCACTTCCCTGAAGCGGGCATCCGCACGCGAAGCGAGAAATCTTGCCATCGTCGTCTTGCCACATCTAACAGCCTTAAGGAACAGAGAAACAGACAGGAATCGAGACTAGATTTTACACGCTCACCCGGGCGGACCCCAGAATATTATGTTCTCGGTCGTGGGCGTGCCATCGATGTCGGAGAGGAGTGTGTTTGGACCTGGACCTGTAAGATGAGCTTGGCCAACAATTTCTTCCAAGGTTTTTGGACGAAGTTTGCCCGCCAGGGGAGTGGCTTCTTCGTGACCCCCTAGTCTAGGATGCCCTGGAAAAGCTTCACCATCAGGTTTATACTCTGGGCCAGACATTTCCATCGTATGTATCTCCGAGTTACTGTAGTGTGTGTTTCTGTCTGCAGTCTGTGCGGCGTCTACCACTGCAGTCGTTCGTCGTTGATTAGCCCGGGCCGGTGCTGTCCACCCGGTTTCTTTCCGCGATCATGGTCGGTGCACGTCCGCCTCCGCCTCGACCTGCCGGGGGAGAATACGGAGACATTCGTGCAAGGATCGACGAGGACAAGCTTAATACGTACCTCGCAAACAATGCACCTACGGTGGCTGTACCTGTCACCATCAAGCAATTCAAAGTGCGTCGTTTGATTTTGCAACATAACCATCATGCGTTTTTAACGAGCTGTCCTACAGTTTGGCCAGGTCGGAGCTGCTCACCCCCTACCTGTTCCACGGGCTAATATAATGACAAACTTGTTGGACAGTCAAATCCAACGTATTTCCTGACAGACGCGCGGTCAGCACCATATGGTCCTCCTCACTCGTGCGCTAGCTTCTGAACCTGCCACAGCAAGACGCGTTTCGTACTACGAAAGAAACCCGCAGGAAAGCTAGTATCGCAAACGGCACACCAAGTCGAGAGGGAATATGCCGTGCTCGCCGCGATCAACAAACACAACGCCCGACCCACGACGCCCCCGGAGCTGCGAGTCCCCGTTCCGCAAGTCTTCGTGCTGTGCGAAGACAGCGATGTCATCGGAACACCTTTTTACATCATGGAGTTCCTCGACGGTCGCATCTTCACCGACATGTCGATGCCCGGTGAGCCACCAGAGGTCTGCCGAGAGCGGTACGTGATTTCCCTCCGGCGCACAAACTCGGCCTTTCGGAACGCCGTCTGACTAACCCCGGCCGACCCTACGAACGCTTCCCCGACACCGACCCAGTTGGCTCTCCGCGGTACGTGTGCTCGGCGCGCTCTCCTCGCTGGACCCGAAGGACGTCGGCCTCGAGAATTTCGGCTCACACAAGCCGTACTTCCCGCGCCAACTCAAATCGCTCTCCAAGCTCTCGCTCGCCCAAGCCGCCGTCAGGGACGTCGACACGGGCAAAGCGGTGGGGGAACTTCCGGGCTGGGGCGAGCTCGTCGCGTGGTACGAGCGGAACCTGCCCGACGAGCGCAAGACCGGCGTGCGCATCGTGCACGGCGACTTCAAGCTCGACAACCTCGTCTTCCACCCGACGGAGAACCGCGTGATCGGCGTCCTCGACTGGGAGCTCTGCACGCTCGGCAGTCCGGTGCGCGCGTTGCTTCTCGTCGTTCATTGCGTCTGAGAGGGGGAGACTGACAACGGCAAAAACTCGCAGCTGGTCGATCTGGCAAACTTGACGCAACTCTGGATCCTCGACGCGGCCGAAGTCGGCGGGCTCATGGCCAGCTACAAGAACAGCGAGACCACCGAGCCGATGTCGCTCGCGGCGCTCGAACGCGAGTACTGCCGAGTGACGAAGCAGCCATACCCGATCACGGATATTATTTTTGCGCGCAGCTGGATGCTCTTCCGGGTTCGTTCGTTCATATATGGGCGCGCGTCGTGTACGATGGGGCGTGGCGTTGACGCGTGCATGTCCCCTTTCTTCCTTCCTTTCCAGGGTGCGGTCATCATACAGGGAATCGCGGCACGACACGCACGGCGTCAAGCGACTTCGGAGCGGGCACAGCTCTACGGTTCCCTGTTTCCTCTGTTGGGCAAGCAGGCACGGCGGGTTTTGGAGGACGAAGGGTACCTACCCAAAGTTCGATCAAAACTGTAAACGGCAACCCTCCTGAAGGGCCATGGATGGGGGATCGTTAAGTGGCTGTATCTAGTTGCCAGATTATTTTACATTTAGCAGCATTTTGCGACATTGGTCGACCTTATGCCGCACAAACAACATTAGATTCAACCCACATCTTTCGCGTTGTAGTACGTGAAGACAAGCCGTTTGTCAAATAGAAGGACTCTCGATGCAGAACTCGTGTGGTTTATTGACGTCTCCGTCATACCTAAGGCCTAAGAGCCCCCAATACTGTAATTCTCTCGTTGCGGATTTCGGCATCGTCTCCCTTTCACCACTTCTGTACTCCCATTCGGCGGTGGCCACTGCACACATCCACACCATCTGCCCTGTGTGGCGCCCGTCCAGCTCAACGATGGCCAGCGTGAGCGAGCATCCCTGCCACGATACAAGAGCGTTATCAATTGAGTGTAATTTCGGACTAATGCACTAAACAGTAGAAGAGACAAGGAAATTTATGGGGGCCATTCGGTCATAACAGGACAAGCAGAAACGTGAAACTATACCCGGCTTGCTGCGCGCGGTGAGCGTTTCATACAAAGTCAGCTGTGGGAACAGCCACTTGCGCAGGTTACAACTCGATCAGTACAATTCCAACGCCTCCGAAAGATAAGTTTCCGCTTCTGGGAAACGAGGAATCGCCTTGAATTCGTACTCCGCAGGTCGACTTAAAACAAAACCGATCCGGTTAGAGAGAAAGAATCGGCACGCCTAGGCAGAAAACAGAAGAACCAAACACTCACGTCGTCACTCCGGTGCGGACGAGCGTGTGCAAGTCCAGTTCACCCCGCGCGCCAGGCGGGCGCTCAAACCGCATCGCCCACAGCACGGTCGCAAAGTCGATGGCGAGCGTGCCCTCCGCGATATGCCGCCCGACGCACAGCCGGCGCCCAAACCCAAACGTCAGGTGGCCCTCCTCGCGGCCCTCGATCGCGATGCCCTTCTCGCCCTTGTCGAAGAACCGATCGGGGTTGAAGCGCGCCGCGTCCTCGCCGTACACGCCCGTTTCGAAATTGAGCACGCGCATGTTCGCGAGGCAGATGGTGCCCTTGGGGATGAACGCGCCCTCGTACCAGTCGTCCGCCGTGGAGACGTGCGGGACGCCGAGCGGGAGGAGGGGCGACCAGCGCAGCGTCTCCTTGACCATCGCGCGGATGTACGGAGGTTGGGCAGGTCTGCGAAAACGGGTGGACGCCCGCGGCCGATGACCTCGTCCAGTTCGGCGTGGGCTTTTGTTTGCGCGGCTGGATTCGAGAGCAGGGCAAGGATCCACCACTCGAGCGTAGAAGATGTCGTCTCTCCGCCGGCGATGCTGTGGTATGTCCCGACACACCAACGCTCAGAAAACATTCGATAGATCTAGGCGTTCAAAGGAGACATACAGCATATCGCCTGCGAGCCAGGCAAGCTCTCGCGCTGACAGGTTGTATTTGCTCCGATTTTTAATCAGCGTCGCGGTAAAGCTCGGTTGATCAATCCCATTTGCCTAACCCATCAATATCAAATACCCGAGTCACATGCTGAGTAAAAAATCGACTTTTGGAACTTGGAAACCACGCACGATGTCATTCGTAACCTTATTGAAAAGGCGCTCAAACCACAACGAATCTTCGACGAACCAGTGCCGTGCGTCCCGTTTCCATTTGGCGAACCTGCGCGAAGACGACTCGTGAGCGAAAGGGCTTCTCGCTTCGTGAAGCAGAAACGCACTTGCTAGGGACGTATCGCAACCAAGGAAAATATTCGACCAGACGCACCCCTGGCTGAATTTCGTGCAGCACGCGCCGGGCGTGGTTGGCAGCTCTCACGACGATCGGATCTTCTTCGGATTGCGTTGGCGGAAGGTGATAGTTGATAGACAGCATGATGGACGACGCGTGTCGTTGCAAGTGACTCTCCAGGGCGGAAGGGCTCCGCAGGAGGGCAAGGGCCAACGTCAGTGCTTCGCGACTCTGAATGGGGTAAAAGCGCGGGACCACTGATTTGGAGAAACTCTCCATGGAAGCACGGCGGAAGCGACGCCACCTACAAAACGACAAAAAGGTCAGGGCGGAATTCTAACAGGAGACCGACCGACGGCGTACAGGCTGCCATAGGCAGAAAAGGTGAAGGTCAGGCCCTCTGTCAGGAAATCGCCTCCAGAGATGTATCGGGGACGGTCTGAATATATGGTGGATCGCTTCTCGAACAGATCAATGGCGACCCGTTGGCTGTTGAGGACGAGGAGGCCCTGCCCGAGCGCACTGATGTACATCATTTCACCTCGGGTGTGTGTAAGCATGTGCTGCGTGCTTTAGGGACTTTTTGGAAGCAGAAGCCTACCATATTCGCGCCTACGTTCCGGGGACATCAGCCATTTGTCGTCCGCGATGTGTTGAACATCGCCTATGAGAGGCAGACCCTTGGGGCCAGGTGGAAGGGTACGGAGGGACTTCTTGATGACTTGGGAGATAAGCCAGAGGACAAATGCAGCGAGGGCGGTCACAGCGACGAGTTTGACTGGACTGTCGCCGCCACCACCGCGAATCAAAGTGGGAATGTGGAGCCTGGAAGAAAGCTGATCAACCATGGCGGTCATGGTGGAGAAGTGAAGTAATGATGAGATAGATATATACCCTATTCATGGCATAACGAGAGCGGCGGAGCGGCCTCGGAAGGGAAAGAGATAGAGGCAGAAAGAGAGCTGCGAGGGTTCAACTGAGCATCCATCCGATGCTCGGGTGGGTCGTCGTCCGAGTCGTCGTCATCCATCCGAGCCGATCCAACCCCATCGAATATCCGTTAGCAGGGCTACGTCCTTCCGGGTCTCTCCAGAATATGTATATCTATTTTGGAGAGCATCGAATGACTGATCCAATTCACGGCACCAGTCTCTTTAACCTTGGTATTAATGGGGATCGGCGGAAACAATATGCTTTATGTACCAATTCACGAGCCGGTAGCTCCATCTCCATGTGCTTAACGCCACTCAACGGAAGGCATCATCACTGGTTAATCTTTTCTGGCACAACCCATTCTGAAAAGCCCCGAACCTCGTGATGTGTATGTAACTACTAGCGAGCCAAAGCACGATTATATGCACGTACTATATATATATTACCCCTCAACCTCCACGATTCAATCAAGATCATCAAATGAGCGGCTCGCGAGCGGGTCAAGTGCAATCAGTTGCTCGGGCGTGACCTCGCGTGATTGCAAAAGCGCAGTGACCAAGTCGCTCATGTCATCCGGAACCATTGCCCCAGACGCGACGTCCCGGGTAAGCAAGGGATCTTGGAGAGCCTGGAGGAGAGTATCCATATCATCGTCGCGTCCGACACTGGGACCTTCCCAAGAGCTTGCCTCGCAGACGGTGAATCAGTGCGACGATCCTCGGAATTGGGCCGCCACCTTGCGCAAGAGGTTCGTCGTCGCGGGTCTGCATCATCATCATCTGTTCGAGGTCTGCATCGATGAGGCCCAGGCTCTGCATTAGCTCCTCGACGGGGCCCCCTGCGTCCTCGCGTCCCAACCCCGGAACCCTGCCCAAGAACTTGCCCCGCAGGCGCTGGATCAGCGCGATGATCCTCGGAATCGGGCCGCCACCTTGCGCAAGCAGTTCGCCGTCGCGGGTCTGATCACATCATCTGTTCGAGGTCGGCATCGCTAAGACCCAGGTTCTGCATGATCTTCTCGACGGGGTCCTCCGCGTCCTCGCGTCCGAGTATCGGAACCCTGCCCCGCAGACGACGGAGCAGCGCGAGAAGCCTCAGGAATGGGCCGACAGTACGCACAACGAGCTCGTTGTCGTGAGTGGGTCTCCCCAAGTTCGCGATTGCGTTTCCATCCCCGGAGCGCGAAGTCATGAGGTTCTGGAGGACCTGCAGGTCGGCAGGGTCAACGTGGAATCACTCGCGATAATATCGCCAGTGACTGGAACGCCAGCGGTGTTACGAGTGCTAGGGAGGGTAGAGGTCAGCCGATATCCACCACAGCCGTCCAGGTGCAAAACTTACGAAAGCGGGACAGAGAGTGCAGGACAGCGGCAGAAGCAGCGAGGACGAGAAGGGCGATGTTGGATGCGTGCATGGTGCTTGTAAAGAATTGTCGATATTAAAACCGATTGGGTCGTAAAGACAGGCTGGCAAGGTTCGTGTACGTGTAAGGAAAGGTTCGGGCTGCCCATGAGTACATGAGTTAGCACGGATTCCCGACGGAAGACGCGTTGCTGGAGGTGCTCACCAACCGTGCCGGGAAGAAAGAGAGAATTCGAAAGAAGAGCGAGTGCTTGCTGCAGAAACACAGCCAGCCAAAAAAGCTCGGCCTTAAGTAGGGCGGATTCGAGTCGCATCGCAAAAGCCAACTCAGCCTGGTGGGACGAAGCGGACGTTGCCAAGAGCAGCACCGCGATACCCGTTGTTCGAATCAACTTCGGGTGCACACACGCCGTCATAGAAATAGAAAATATTTCCGCACTTTCGCCGGTTCTGCTTCAAAGTCAAAGTCCTCTGTCACTGTTGACTTATTCCGAGGGTGAAAGAAAGAAAGAATGTGGAAGCACCGGTACCTGTACCAACATCGTGACAAACTCGCCATTCACGCCATATTTACCCTGGCCATGGGGCGGGCGTGTTTGGAAGGGGTCGAAAGTAATTACAGCTCGCGTGAACAAGTCAAGGTTGGAAAGGCGAAGCAAAGAGAGGCGCGCGTTTACCGGTTTACCGGCCCGGGTGCGTATGTGCAATTGGCAGTCAGTTCCTTGGTCAGCGTCAATCAGTTGGACTGTGATGCGAAGTTGTAAACAATGCATTATCGGCACAGTACTACACCCGGGTACGAATAATGACATGCATCGTCTCGTGCGACTGGTAGTCTCTGAATCTAACAATATTTGCATTTCAGTGTCAGTATTTTGAGGCTGCCATACTCAACACGCCGCACTGCAGCTCAACTTGAAGTAGGAGTACTGGAGTGGTAGGGAAATCACGTAGCATTAGACCGGGGCACTAGCACTATGATCGAATTGGCAATTAAATTGGCTATGACGGCACCTTACTCTGCCAGTGTGATGCTATCGAATACTGCTAGGCGGCGACGCATACTACGGCGACGATGTCCCCGAGAGGGCGATGCGCTTGGTGCTTAGAACAAGTGCCGACGTGTCCGACACATTCAATCCTTTATTTTAGCACGGCCATCTAAAATAGCAACCCCGAACCTCCGAAACGCGTGCCAGCTGTTGGGAATTTGATTAGGATTCTACCGTCCGCTTTTAGCAGAGAGCTTCCGCATGAAGTCATCAGGAAAACAGTACGCGTGCAACTGGCAGTTTCCATGACCTGGTGCATCGTACTCGTACAGGTAGTACTAGTATCTTGAGGCCGCGACGTTCAAGTCGAGAAAATTGGCTCGCAAGAAGCGCTAGTCCCGAATAGAAATAGAATTGGCAATTACTGTAAACTTGCTGGAGATGGCACCGTATTATTGTCAGCGGCGGCGAAGTGGCGGCGATGCCATCACCATTTGTCATTGGTAGAAAATAGCTGACTCGGACGAACCAGACCGGCGATGCATTCGGCGATGTACCCATTGAGTTTTGCAACGATGCACGACATGTATCTATCCTGACTGATCTGTGACCGAAACTAGGAACCCCTCCACGACTCGGCGATGCGTCCGTCCCGGGCCTTCCTGTGCGGACGAAAGGTTTTCAGGGTGGATCCCTGACAGAAGGGAAGTTGGCCAAAATTTTTGACTGACCCACAACCACAACGATAACGCGCAACTCAGTCGAGACTAGGGGTTCGAGTGATCTAGTGATCGGTCGCTCGTCTCCACACACCACAACGTCGCGGCCCGGGGGACATCTTTTGCCTAGCTAGCACCATCAAACAAACACCCGAAATATTATTCCCTTTCTCGCCTTGCCCGTCGCCGTCCCACTTCTGAACGCCGAACGTACAGTTATGCGCTGGCGAGCCGACTTGCCGCCGGCGACGAGTAAAAGCTGATGCAAGACCGAAAAACCGCAACGTAAGCCCGGCGGCCCACACACCCACGTACACTGTAGGTGAGCACAGTGGATCCGCCGGAAGCCCTTTATCCGTGACGTGACGTGATGTAGAGCACCGAATGCCAGTACTAGTACAGGACCTGCCTAGCCTGCCTGCCCGTCACCAGTCCGTCACCCCGTGGTTTAGCAGTGCGGTTCAATAGGGATCCATCATCATGATTCTCGACCTTCGGGATGTTGTCTTGCTTGTTTCGGACTGCATCAAGGACTGCATATCACTGCAAAAGGCAACGTGGCGCTCACCTAATGATAACCCCGACCCGAGGATCGAGGGCCGCTCCCGCCGTGGGCCTCTCATCGATCTCAGGCCCGGCTCCCTGGTATTGTTCCACCTACTAGTAGAAAGGAGCCCTTTCTCCTCTGCAGCAAGGGGAAAATATTCTATTTATCTTCGTCTCGGGAACCTTGTCGGGAACGGCGAGAGCTTCTCTAGCTGTGAAGTCGGCGTTGAACTTCCCCCATATGTGGTGCCATAGCATTTCCTCGGTCGTTGCACTGCCGCGGCAGCGCCCTTGTAGAGACAGAAGCGGAGTTCGAGTCGACGGTAATGACTTACTGTATATATATTTGTCCCTAACCTGTGGACGAAGCGGAGCCACTTAATGTCCGTGGCCGGGCATTTGTGTACCAAGTTCATCATGATAAGCCTGAGGGATGCAGGACCCGGCGTCGCATGCTCTGTGCGCGGCCGCGGCTCAACTCCAACGCCAAGTAACACAGGACAGTCCGCTTTAACTGGCACACTGGCAACCTGAGGGGATCCGCATTGGTCACGCGATGCCGAATCACTTGGGAGATCCCAGTGGCACATTGCCATCAATATTGTCGAATCGATGACAAGGACACGCCAGCACATGCAAACCGCCTAATTCAGGGGTACCTGATATGGCTATCATGATCATGACAGCTGGCCTTGTGTATGAGCTGTGCACACCTCGACCAGGCGGGGGAGCCAAATAACCAGGAAAGTCGATCGTTTTGAGTGATGTTGTAATTGGTGCTTCTGGTGGGATAATATTACAAGGGCATAAACACATACACAGCAACCACGAGGCAAACTCATTTCTCCAGTAGGGCTAACGAGCAACAAGTCCTCTACGCCATTAACGAGACCTATAGTTATAGTTTAGTCTACGCGTTAGATGTAGATGTAAACCCCCCAAAGCGGAGATGGGCACTTGTGTGCCATCGTAAGCCTGCCGCATTAATGCCCTAGCTTCGAGTCGATGATCATCTGCTGTCGAGGCCCGAGCCCCCCCCCCCCCGACCTACGGTAGCGAAAGGTATACCGCCAGAAACTGCTCATAGTTTAGTCGCACCCATCCGTCCATGTCCCTGTCGAGATCTGCAAATGTCTCTTTGAACCTCTTCATGAACACACACGCGCGCATGAAACGGTCAAACGTGATCGTCGGCCTGCCCGCCTGAAACCCCGAAGGCGAAGAAGCTAGTGATTAAAGGAGACGCACAAGGCACCCCTCCGTGAGAAATGGGGCACTTTGATGAGGGGAAGTAGGCGAGGGCGTACGTACCGAATTTGGCCACGAGCATGGACAGCAGGTGTTTCGGAAGCCTCATGCCAAATTGATTTAGGGCACTCTGGAGCTCTAGGCTGTCGATCGTCCCAGAGCGGTCTCTGTCAAAATGGCGGAACACATTTTGCCAGTCCTGGATATCATACGTTCGGCGTTTACTTATACTTGTCATCGATCCATGAGGCCAAGGGACACACACACCTCGATGTAACGCCAGAGGCCTGTGAACTAGTACAGCGCGCGATGAGACGCCGGAGCAACAGCTGACTCGCCAGCAGGCACACTTACCTCATTAAAATCAATATCACCGGACCCGTTTATGTCCTAGCAAAACACGAGGACATAAACCATACGCCCAGATGAACGCACATTAAGGGGACTTACGAAGATGCTCATTAGGAGCTTCACTGTGTCAATGTCGAAGGCTACAAGTTATCATGAGCGGCGCCCTAATGCCGATGGGCATGGGAGCGTACGAGTCCAGTCTCCGTTGATTAACGCCCTCTCTGAGATCATTGCCTCAGTTTGGGAATTCACATGAGGTTTCAGCGACTGCGATCACTCACGCAATTCGTCTACAGATATACGCCCAGACCGATCGACATCAACCGCGAGGAAACAAGACCAAAGTCTAGGGCAAAAGAAAAAAAGCAAATTGCCCCTCGTTAGCACCACAGGTGCGCAGAGTGGGAGTTCCGGGGACGTATGCATGCTCACTTGGGGTCGGCACCCAGCGGTGGCGCCAGGTCTCGCAGAATGGCAAATCCGCCTGCCCCGACGGGGGCGGAATACCCACCCATAGTGGGAGAATAGGGTGGAGGGAGAGAGGCAGGGTGTTGCTTGTTGTAGTGCTATGATCCACATCCGCATCAGCAATACGCTCGCAATAACTTTGGGAGTGGTAGAATTTAGTTATGCGGCGAGGAGGAAGAACTTACATGTGCGAAAGACATGGCCAGTGGCGAGTGATGAGAACCTGAGAGTGATGAGGACTGAACAAGGGGTGATTTGGGCTCCGCAGAAAATCAGGGTGAATATAAAGGCGGAGCGCACAGCAGTCATGCCGTGGCGGAGCATGTGCCAGCTGCTGTGCGGTACTCATGTGTACACAATGGGGTGCCCAACGTGCACGGAGCCTGGGGCACCTAGTAGAGGTACTTGTGTCTTAAATTCCATTGTATTTCCGATCCTCATTTTGCAAGACACAGACTAGCTAGCGCATTTCCTGTGTAAGTGCGGTGCGGTGCAATGCAAAGCAAAGAATGTCTAAATTTAGAATTTAGTTGCGTCAATGCCACGGTGCAATGGTTTTCACACGGTCACGGTGACGATGGACCCAGATGTGACGATGTGACGATGTGACAAGGTAGATTCACGTCACGCAAGGGGCAGTGTTTAATTCACTGCATCATACGACATTGAAAAGGTCAACATACACATAGGTTCCTTTACAAGAGCTCAATCACATTTCACATTATTCCGAGGCACGACCCTTCACATGTACACACGTACACCCTCATGGCAACGTCAAAACAGTTTGCAAGAACGATTCGTAATTGATTTGGACCCAGCCATCGCGATCAGTGTCGAGCGCAGCAAACTTTTCGGTAATTTGCTTCACGACAACGCATGCACGCACGAAGCGGTCAAATGTAATTCCAGGAAGTTGACCGTGAGCGTGGTAGCCTCCCGCCTGTGGCGCCGATCCTTTAACATCTGCATTGAGTAAGCACGACTAACAATCCCCTCGCTCTCACACACACCATATTTGCGCTGTAATAGGTTTAGAAGTTGCGGGGAGAGGTTGTAACCAAACTGGCCGAGCGCCGAGCGCAGCTCCTGGCCATCGATGGTGCCAGATCTGTCGCGGTCGAAATGTCGGAACACACCCTTCCAATCCTGGACTATTGTCAAAAAACCCTGTTCTTGATGCGAGACGTGGCTGGCCACACATACCTCGATATACTTCCATAGGCCAGCAAACTGAAAATATTTTTTTAGATATCTGGTGAAGAGGAAGGGTTACGGATCGGATGCTCACTTCGTTGAAACCGATTGTGCCGCTTCGATCAGTATCCTGATCGTACACACGAAAGTCAGAGACATGAGTAAAGCCCTGGTGAGTAAAGTCACGCACGAAAATGGACATGAGAAGCTTGACCGTGTCGAGATCAAAGGCTGCGCCCCTGTCAGTAACCTCCCCTCAAGGTCAAGAATGCCAAAGACGTACGAGTCCAATCTCCATTGACCAGTGCACTTTCTGAGGCACAATGAGCGGACTATCAAGGTGGTAATCGTGCCTCATGGGACTTACGGAGCTCCCCAGAAGATAACTGCCCTGAACGATCGTAGTCAACTGCAGTGAACCACTGCCAGAGCCTGAAATCGGAACGAGTTGCTTTCAGAGGGGGCGCACAGCGTCGTTATTACTGCTCACGTACTGGGGGTCGGCACCAGCCGGCGCGCCACGATGACCTTGATGAGTGGCAAAGCCTCCGGGTCCAGCTCCAGCGACTCCGCCGTGATAGGGGGGACCACCGTACTGTCAGGGAGATAAAAGCATGGGTGAGCGACTTTCAACAGTACGCACGGGCCAAAAAAACAGCTGGATTCGAACGTACACCACCGTAAGACATTCTGAGAATAGATGGGTGAGGGATGAGTTTGTGAGTGTGCTTGGCGTGGGTTCGGGGTCGATAAGGGATAAGATAAAGCGCGAGAGGGCGAACGATTATTTATCAACGTTTTCCCCTGGAACAGCCACGCCCGGGCCGGCGTTAAGTTGTGCCCTTGCCCATCTTTGCGTCAGTGCGCCTTGGCCGCGTCACTCAGTGCCTCGCACAGCTTCGCTACTATTTACTATTTATGTTGAGTCACCAGGCCCGAGGTGTCGATCGTATGGCGTATAGCCTCTCAAAGCGTCTGTCCAGCACTTCCATCCAAATGGCCTATGTGCTATTTCAAACAACAAATTGTGCAGATGCCCGCAATTTGTCCCTGCCACTTTCGCTACCCTACGACACAGCGCAGCTCCACATGTGGGGCCAGTGGGGGGCCACTGCCACTGGGGCAGGGCAGGCTGGGCTGGGAAGGTTAAGCGCTCAAAATGCATTTAACCACTAAAGAGGTGTTCTTTGGCTGGCTGCTGCTTCCTCGCCCCTCCGTCGACCTGACAAGACAAGCGCTCAGCGCTCAGTACTCAGTGGCCATACAGTAGACCTGGATGTGTTCCATTTCCGAGACCCCGAGACAAAAGCCCCCCACCGCTAGAGCTCCTCTCGTCTTGTACGCTGGGGTCGCTGGTCTGGTTTGCGCAGTGGCTGCTGGAAGCTTTCGCTTTGCCCGCGCTAGCGTCAAATTCACCCGAGTCGATTGATGAGGTTTCACTCTGGCCACCTTTTCCTTTTGACTATTATGGGCGTGGCGTGGCATCCCAAACATCTCTATCTCCGTCAAAAGGAACAGGGCTGCACTTGTGACTCCAAGATCTGATCTGATGCACTGGACAGCATATAAGTCACAGCATCGTAATGTGATCGTGTACATAAATCCGCAGCGCTGATGCGCGTCTACACTAGAATGTCAAGTATATACAAAAAAGAATTGACAGTAATAAGTTACTACCAAAATAACCTCCAACCTCCTCATGCGCTCGCTACGACGACAGGTGGCAGACCCTCTGGCGGCCGTCCACGCTTCTTGCTCGCATTACTACTACCACCAGAACCCCCACCAGTTCCCGCTCCCACGCCTCCCGCGCCTGCGCCTCCTCCAAGCGCAGCTTTCTTCTTCTTCGGTGTCTGCACTTGCGATTGGGGCTCGCCGGGGGGCATCGCAGCTGAGGCCATCAGCATGGCGGGTGGGATGACCGACGAAGTACCCCCTAGCGGACTCAGCATGGTGGTGCTGCCTAACACGGGTGTCATGGGTTGGACAACAACAGCACCTGTCAAGCCGCCCATTGCAGCCCCAGGAACTGTTGTTCCCGCAAATACCGCCGTGGTAGCACCCATGGCTCCTGATGTCGGTGTTGCTGTTGCTGGTGTTGCTACGGCATCTTTCGGCTTGGCCTTTTTCTTTGAACCTGCTGCTGCTGCGGCCATGGCTGCGCTGCTCGGGCGGATCACTTGCCCGAGAGGGCCGAGCTTTGCCTGCGCAGGGTATGGCGGGTCGTCTGGGAGTGAGTCGAGCCCCGCACTCGCAAGGCGGTGCTCGAAATAACTCCGGAGAAGGCCAACCTGGCTCTTGACGCTCTCCTTCGTAAGTTGGACAAACAATGCTGGTGGGGGGTATGGCAGTGGCGGTTCGGCAGACTTTGCACTGGCAGTAAAAGCATGTGGGTATGAGGGAGAAAGAGCAGGATGAATAGCCCATACGCTGCATTTGGGTCTTTGGCATTCTTCTTGCCTTTGAGGAGGCGTTTGGGGATATTGAGAGAGGAAAGGCCAAACTCGGCAGCAATGCCGAGCTCGCGTAGGCCCAGGAAATCCTCGCCAATGTCCTCTGTGAATTGGCCCCTTTTTCGCATACCACCATGTCAGCATTGCATTCACCAGGAGGAAAGTACAGTGCATACATGACAAAGGCGCTTTCCTCTTCCTCGTCGTCCTCGTTCGCAAAGAGTGCATCGTCATCAATAGCCTCGGTACTCGTAAACTCTTGATATACGTTGGTAATTTTCTTCTCGAGCTCGTTCAGGCGATTCCCGTGTCTCACGACATCATCGGTGATGTACTTCTCCAAATTCTGTATTCGGGACACACCGCTCTCGAAGAGAGAATGAAGGATGATTTCCTACGGAACACGTGAGTACGCAGTTCGGCTGATGATGAGCCGACGTGTTGACATACCTCAGAGGTCATCATATTAGAATACTTATCGAGATAGAAGCGGAATGTGCGCCCAACATTCGACAGGTACTCCATTGTGATCCCCGATAGCACATCCAGCGCCAACTGCGATGAGCCTGTGCATACATGTCTCCATGACTGTGGTTCGAAGGGCTCAGGAGACCGGACATACCTTGGAATCCAACATGTTCCAGTATTTTACGGTCCACCCATTGTATACACTTCTCCGCTGCCAGTTCACCAATGTCTGCCTTCATATCAATCGACCTGTCGATTTCCGATTTCCGGCTCGGTCGTGGAACAGGCCACGGTCGCTCGTCCACGGCATCAGCCTCCGCGTCATCAGTCCCGTCAACATCACCTCCCGACCCTGCTGGTGGTACAGTGGTTGGTACGTCAGCGCCTTCGCCATCTTCCCCACCCGCATTGTTAGCCGCTGAGGCTGCAGCGCTGATTGCCACGAACTTGGCATGTATGCGCCGCATGCGCCGTTGTGTGCTAATGTTAGCATTCATCTTGGCCAGCAGCGAGCGCGGGCGCGGCGGGGCGGGCTTTGGTGGACGCTTTTTGCGCCTCTTTGTCTTTGCGGTGCTGGTGGGCTGAGTTTGCGACTTTGGTGGTGGAGGCGCGGGTCCGGAAGCGGCGAGAGATGGAAGGGGCGGGAGAGTGTTTCCGATAAAAGCTTCGGATGATTGTGCGTCCCACCAGAGCTCGATAGTGTCCGAATCATGGGGAACGGACGTGCGCGCGCGTTTACGTACCCGGGAGTCATATATACCATTTCTACGAGATGATTATTAGTATTGAACGTACAGCCTTATGTTCCTGAGTGAATACGAACAGCTTGCGCTTGTCACCCGTGGCACAATGTAAAGCCATCGCCTCAGTGTCACTATCGGCCTCGCCATCAGCATCCGAGTCTGACTCGCCGATGTACGAGCGCAACAGTGCATTGAGAGCCTCTGCATGATTAGAGGGCCCAGGTGCTGAGAGTACGGCATCGAGGGATTGTTCAAGCTCAAGGATGGCGGCCATCCCCTCAGCGGTGCGCACAATAGCGGGTGATTCTGGGAAAGATTGGCCGCGCACGCGTCGTGGGGGGGTCAGAGCAGGAGTGAGTCGTCGCCCCGTTCTCGAGTCATTACTACTTGGAGGGCGAGAAGGCGAGAATGATAACGCATGGACGTGACCGTTTATGCCATTCAACTTGGCCGGTGGATGAGATGGAGCGCGACGACCGGACATCGGGACAGAGAGGTCGATAGGAACGTTGGGATCAGCACGCTCCTTTCGATCGGTGATATATTTGAGGAGGTGTTCAGCCTTAGCCTTGAGGCGCGTGGCACAGAGGCGGAGGGGGTGGTTCTGAGCATAGGCGTTACTGCAGTGGGTATGGACGAGTCGACAAGTGACGCACCTCAGTGGCGTTGTATTGGAAGCAATTCGCCCAGATGAGGTCAAGGTCATCTTTGAACTCCTTCTTGGACTTGTATTGCTTCTGCTTGACCTTCTTCAGCATCGTTTGGAAGTCCATTGGATTCGTTATGACTATGCGCGGTGTTGGCGGTTAGATGATCGGGTGGCGTCGGACCAATGGATACGTACAGTCATAATAATCCGGTACATCCGTCCGTGATACAGGCTTGATGAAGGCGTCAGCATCATGGTTATCCTAGATAAGCGGATGAGGTCAAGGATGCGCGCTGGTAGTTCGGGACAACGGGACGAACCATTGTAACCGTGCGGAGGTCATGCAGCAAGTCTTCAAGAGCGTCATAGAATGGATCCGCTAGCTTGGCATCCTGGGGCTGTTTCTGCTAGAGGTCGCGATTGTAAGCGGTCATGGCGTCAGGTACGATTGGATTTGACTCACGCGGCTGTCTTTAACCACCTGAAAGAGACGCTTGAGATCAGCGTCAGGAATGGACGGCTTTACCTGGCTGTTGGCCAGGGTCCTCAAGAGGTTCTAAACGACGTCAGAGCGCACAAATTAGCGGTGGATGGCAGAGTTTAACTTACATTCATGGCACGGTGAGCATTCGCACTAGTCTCGAGCGGCCAACGCGTTATCCGCGGGCACTCCTTCGTTTCAATCTCCGCATGAATGTTCGCAAAATGCCGTACAGGCCTCCTCTGCGATGGGGCAAACAATTGGAACAAAAAGGCGTGGTTACACTGGCCCTCTCTCCAAACACTTTTCTACTTTTCACAGCGCCATCGTCGGCCGAAAATTTTTGCCGTGAAAACGCGTGAATAATTGTCGTGTGGTTCCAAGCGGAGCTCATATGACCGCTGACATAATCGAGCAGCCGCCGCGTCGAGTCGCGCGTCGTCGCGTCGATTTCTGTCGCCCGTTCAACCCAACTCGCGCTCTGTCCGCGTCCGTCCCAAGCCCAACGTCGTTGTCTCAGATTGGATCCACAGAACCCGCAATACGTACGCTTACGCTTCGGGGCTTGCACTTCATCTATGCTAGCGGACAATAGTCCTCTCTTGCTTCTCAATCTCGCTATCAACAAGAACAGTCTGTTCCCTTGATTTTCTATCCCCACTCTACGTCACTCGACCACTGTCCCTATTCGACACCGCAGAAAATGTCCGGTCTCAAGAACTCCCCTTTTGGCAAGCGGCTCCGAGCAACTCAGCAAGATCCCGACGAAGAAGGCCCTCGTCGAAGTCGGCCTCGTACCAATCCTGTTTTTGGCGTCGCGCCCGTCTCAACCCCTTCCCTCGACTCCTCCCGACCCACTACAAGTGAAAGCGGGGGACCGGATTCTCCCACTGAGCTTCACCGGCCAAACAAGGACTACGGTGACCGCTTCGTGCCGTCTCGCGATGCTGGAGACCTACGAACATCCTACAATCTTATGGAGGACGGGCCATCGACCCCTTCACGAAACAGGGTCATTCCCACTGAATCAGATGCCGCCAAAGGTGAGCGTTCTGTGCCTCCCTCTGTCCCATCTCCCTTTTCGTGGGCTACCCGTACCAGACCAACAGGGTTGGTTGGGTTTTGTACTGTTCTCAATACTGTCCCATCCCGTTCCCCCCACACATGTTCTCCTGCCTCCAGACATCCCTGGATGTCCTTGATTGACCCTCTGTTTCCTCTTCTCCCGGAAATGACGGGCCGGATACCACCATCACCTCCTTGTGGTCATGAATTTCATTTTCAAACTTTGACTTTGATTGCGCGCTCCATCAAAGGGAAATGGAGCACCCACGATTTCTTTTTTTTGTTTTGTTACCATTATAGATTTTGCTCAGGTTTTTTTCAATCCGTCTACCCGTCTATATGCGGTCTGCTGTTTGCTAACACTCGATCATGGCAGAACAAGCAAACGCGATATTCACAACCATACTTCATACAGAAGTCACCCCCCCTTCTCCTCGCCGTCCGGTCTCCCCAGTCCGTCCAAGTGCTTCTTCGTCCAATGCTACCACCGCGCCTTCCACCCCAAGCCGACGGCGACTGTTCTCCTACAACTCTCCTCTGGCTCCAACCCTTCTACGCCAACACGACGATTGGATATGCCAACCGACGAAGCTTACTCGATGAGCCCTGTGCGTGAGGAAAGTCGACAGATACTCGAGAGTCCGCGACGGCGGCTACGGAATGTCTCGAAGACGCCATATCGGGTACTCGATGCACCCGAACTGGCCGACGACTTTTATCTTAATTTGGTCGACTGGTCAGCACAAATGTACTTGGCGTCGGTCTTGGTACTTCTGTCTACCTTTGGACGGCACACACGGCAGCAGTGTCGAAACTTTGTGACTTGACAGGCACGGGTGACACTATCTCTTCTCTTTCATGGGTACAGAAAGGTTCAACCCTCGCTGTTGGCACGGTTGCTGGACGACTTCACATATACGATGCGCAAACGTTGCAGCTGCAGCGGACCTATCAACAAGCGCACACACAACGAATAGGTGCACTCGCATGGAATTCACACGTACTCAGCTCGGGTTCGCGTGATCGTCTGGTGCATCATCGAGACGTACGCGAATCAGGTATGCGACCGTTTCGGAAAAGCGCAGGCCATCGCCAGGAAGTGTGCGGCTTGCGCTGGAATGCAGATGGTGCCGCGCAGGGGGGTTTACTTGCAAGTGGGGGTAACGACAACAAAGTCTGTATATGGGACTTGCGAAGTTCGCGGCGGCCATCAACGCGGAGTGGTGCGGGGAACGCTGAGGATGGTGGGATCAGTACCAGTGTCACCACGTCGCTACATTCAGGCGACTCCCCGCTGTGGAAGTTTCACGAGCATACAGCCGCGGTCAAGGCACTGGCGTGGGACCCACATGTGGCAGGTGTCCTCGCGACGGGTGGAGGGACGCAGGACAAGCATATTCGATTTTGGAACATGCAATTCGGGAACATGCTCAGTGAGCTAGACACAGGCAGCCAGGTGCGTTTTCATCACCTTGCTGGAAAAAGATATGAGTGCTAAGGTCTAACCATAGGTGTGCAACCTCACGTGGTCTCTTACTTCCCATGAGATCGTCTCGACGCACGGCTACTCCTCGGCCGCAGCCCAGAACCAGATCTGCATCTGGAAGTATCCGTCGTTGGACATGGTCGCGTCACTCACCGGCCATACGAGTCGCGTCCTCTACCTCGCGATGAGTCCCGATGGTGAGACAATTGTCACGGGCGCAGGGGACGAGACCCTCCGCTTCTGGAACGCGTTCCCCAAGCGCGAAGGTGGCGAGGCGCGTCGCGAGAGCCGGCTTGACTACGGGCGGCTTATCCGATGACATGTAGACAACCTGGTTATGGGTTTTCGCTCGTCCCGTTTTACTTATCTTGCGGATCCTTGCTTTGCGCTCTGACAGCCTTTCATACCCAACCCCTCTTTTGTTTTGGGCACTGCAATATCCAATCTCACTCCCCCAAAACCTCCATACACAAATCCCATCTGTACCCTTCACACGACACATACACATATTATACAATACACACCACGCACGCGTCGATACTCTTTGCATCCACACCTTATCCTACTGTATCACACAGTCTCAGCTCTCAATGTCTCGATTTGTGCTCCATTCTTTATTTTCCCGATCGCTCCGTTCGTTTTGCCCTAATCCATTTCTTTTACTTGCTCTTGCCTGTCTCTTTCCTCACGCTCTTGCTTTTTGTCAACAGTTCGATCTGTGCTCTCCCTCTTTCTCTCTCCCCGTCTTTCTCCACCTCACAATTTGCTCTGCGGGGTAGCCGTCATCTGGAATATAGCCACAGCCGCTTTTCAGAGCTTGGAATGTTGCCCCTTGTGCCCTTGTGACGCGAGGAGAGTGTGGCGTCAAGCATCGGAGCGCCAAACCTTATTGTTCTTCCGCTTTAGGTAAGCATCGGCCCCATTGTCTCGCCGCAAAAGCACGCGGCCTCAAAGGGACTGCCGTCAAAGGTCTGAGCGATGTGGCCATTCTGAATCATCAATAGGCACGGGTGACTCGTTCGTCCTTTGTTGTGGACACCACTCGGACACCTGGCAACCTTGGAACTTCCATTATGTTCGTGACTGGCTATGGAAACCTCTTGGTATCTCCCACTTTCGCAAGCATGTCTTAAAAGGCGGCCAGTCCTCTTGAACCTGCCCCCTCAAAACACGACCGTGCCACTTTGAATTCCTCGCTCTCATCCTCCTTATTCCATTTCCTTCGTCAACGATGACAGCAAATACAAGAACGTCCTCGCCAGAAGTGCGCAATCCGATATCATCCGATCACCGGGATATCCGTTGTGCCCCAAATGGCAAGAACCAACCGATGAGCCCCGCATCACCAAGTAGTCCGTCGAGCCCAGAATCGATTTATGCCTCGAGCAGTCCAGCAAGTAATAGCAGCGGCAGCAGCAGCAGTACTCCACTCACGCCACCGAGCCCCTTCTCAGGAGTCCGCAGCGCCACGCACGAGGTCAGTTCTACCCATGCATGCACGTGTACGGTTGGCTGACTCGTCATTTCGCCCGCCGGCAATCTACAGGGGACCATCTCTCCGGATACGATATACGAGGATTATCTGGATGTCGCACAGTGCCTCACCACCGAGCATCGACCAAGTCGCACAGCAAGCCCATGCCCCAGTCCCAACGCAAACACAAATGCGAAGGAGACAGAGACGACTGGGGGAGGAGACCCCGCGCAGGACCCACCATCCTGGTTGTCAGCGGTCGGCTGGCCGGAAGTGCAATGGATGCCATCTGTCGGATTGACACTGGACGAGCTGCCCGACTCGGATACCCGGTTCCTGCCGGAGTATCAGCTCACGCAGGAGTGGTTCGAGCAGACCATCCAGTATTTGAAGGAGAAGGAGGCGGCAGAGGCGAGGCGGGATGTGGCGGAGATCCAGGCCGAGATATGGGCCCAGATGGACGTCGGCATGGACGTCGAGACAGAGGCCGCCGGTGTTGAGCGCTAGTTGAGCCACCAGAAGGAAAGACGACTCGGAAATCATTGGATTAGTACAGAGCCCTTTCCACCGGGGGAGTTGCGTATCTACTTTAGTTCTTAGTTGTGCGGCCTAATCGAGCGAGGTGGAGATAAACGCGTAAGGGATTGACCCAAAGACAGAGAGGACTGATGGAAAAAAAAATCGGTGCGACGGACGAGAGCCGCCTTTCCCCGGCGAGCAAAGCTCTGCGGAGCACATGCTTGAACTAATCGACTCGCCGGAAGTGATCCGGATATGGTTGAGCATGGAGTATGGGGAGACGAATGTGGCGGGATCGAAGGTGAAACGCAAGCCTAAGCCTACCAACCACAAGAAGAAGAAAAAAAAAAAAAAAAGAGAAAAAAAAATCAGCGGATCCGTGTCGTTGGGGTGGGGCACGCGACACTGAGACGCACCTGACAGCCCCGGTTGCTCTCCTCCGGAGAGTTTGGACCTCCAAGGCGGTGGGTGAGACTCGTCTCACGTTGTGGTGTCCATGAGTGAAAGAAGTGAGTCCTCACGTAGTAGTAACCATGGGACAACAACAACAACAAAAAATATGGGATAATCGATGATCCGATATGCGGGCACTACACGACGGTCGTTTGAAGGACATGGCCCGCCTCTGAGGGTTGTGCGTTGAGCACTAGTGTGGCGGATCAGACGAGCAGAACAAGTGAAATCATGGCCAGTGGCAAAATGCAACATTATTGGCCGGTTGTACTCCCGGCGATCGGGACTGACATCATGATGAGACTGACCATGTACTGACACACGGCGGTTTCGGAAAACCACAACTGTTTACACACAGAGCTGCTTCTGTTTCCGACCGAGACAGCCAGAGACGGATGTCCCACATGCACATGTAGGACGTGCACTGCAGTACACAATTACGAGTCCGGGTATGTAATTTCAACACCCATGCTGCTGCAACGCATGAAAGAGACCTATTATACTGATGACTCGATGACTCTCTAACACGTTTTAGTTAGTATCTTACAAGCTCCCATCCGACCGATCACGTCAATATCATCGTAATGTTGTTATTGTTAGCAACGTCGAAATGTGCGAAGAATCACAGCCTGCACTTCTTGCGTGCGTGAAGTTGCAGAACGAAATATATTCGCGCCACAGTGTCGAGCTGGGCGACCGCCCTCCCACAACTGTTCTAAAAGATCTTCTCCACAGTGCCACAGTGTAATTCGAACTCCCAATCCCTGTCCGGGCCAGAACTTTTGAGGATTTGGCGCCGAGGATTCGTGGTGATACGAAAATGGTCACGTAAATAAGTAGAACTGTCGAACAGTACAGTACATGTTCTGTACTGTGAGCACACATCGAACGGATGATTCTAGTCAAGGTTCGATGTGCCAACTGACGCTAGTTCTTCGTCATCATGATCGTCAAATGAATGGCTCACTTGATGACGCGATAACGGACTCATAACTGCACTGGCAGGTGAGTCAGCGATGGATGCGACTTCGCTTTGGGTACGTGATGACTACCTCTCCTACCACGGTACCACCGCTCCGACGACACTAGGAGTCGTAGACTCCCATTTCCCATTGTCGTTGAGTGGCATCACCAGCTCCTGCGACTGGGGTTGAGTTACTAGTAGGCGCGAGTGTGAGTCGACCGCAGCATACCTAAGAAAGGTGAATCTCCACGAAGTCAAAAGTCGAAAGTTGATGAAAGTATGTACCTTGTCTCGTGCCTGCGCCAACTTGTCCTCGAGCTCCGCACAATAAGCTGAACCCCTTGTGGCGTGCACCCGCAGGCAAAAATTACAGTCACCGTGGGATTGAAGAGCCGCCAAGTACTTCCCACGTATTGTCGAAGGTATGGTCAGTGGCTGCGTGAACG
The DNA here is from genome assembly GCA_022496215.1 of Russula brevipes. Lineage (NCBI taxonomy): Eukaryota > Fungi > Basidiomycota > Agaricomycetes > Russulales > Russulaceae > Russula > Russula brevipes. The sequence goes on along the minus strand of WTXF01000079.1, from coordinate 65,734 downwards.
CTTGTTGCTTCATGTCGTCGATAATCCACAAGAAGAGCTGATCCAGCCAGCCGGGAAGAACCTCTGGGTGGGGCAGGTTCCATGAAGACCCGTCAGGTATAGATTCGGGGCAGCTAACCCAAATATTCGAAGGGGCCAGTGCGTGCACGTCGAGGAATGTCTCGAGGCACGCTACAAGGTTGTCCCTGCAGCGCTTGCGGAAGCTGGCAAGGTCGCGCAGTGCCCAACCCTCGAATAATCGCAGTCCTTCTCCGAGAACTTCAAATGTCATTGGGTGAGACAAGGTCCGACGAGCCGCGTTTTGCATTTCCGGGATGAGCCTCTTGCTGCTGGCGATCGCGTATGCATGGAACACCTCGGTTCCTGATGGCTCAGGAAAACCCCCGCGACTGACCTCTGCGCGGATAGAGGACTGAACCAACACCATGTCGTATTTCTGACAAGCAGCGAGCAGATACAGCACCTTATCGTACGAGGTGGGTATGGCCGGGGGGACGGGGTAAAGCAACGAGACAAGACTATTCAGTAGTTCGGCGTCTTCGGACAATTGGACCACGGAAAGCCCGTCGACAAATTCACTGTCGGAAGGCTGGGGGAGAGAAAGTAAATCCTTGAAGACTGGCGATGCCATGGCCAGTACGGATCTGTGGATACGGAAGTTGACGAGGTCCGACGACCGAATCATCAGATCTGCGTCGGGTACATCAAGTAGAGATGCGGTGAAATCGAGTTGAACGTGAGGGTCCTCTTGTTCCTGCACGAGGGATAAGGCTGGCTCTGCCTGTACAACGTTCAAGTTCGTACAAACGCCCATTACTTCAACTGTTGCGTACCTTTTCGAAACTGCCGTGGACAACAGACGTTAAAGCATTCCAAAAGTTGCGTAGGGTCTGGTTGGATATAGACACACACTCGCATCTGAGGCTGTCGGCATTATCCCGTATGTGGCGCGCCAGGACGATGCTGAACTCCACGAGATCGAAGAGGTTCGGAGCTTCTCCTATGGATTTGATGTAGTCGTCAATCCAGTTCGGGATATTGGAAGAGCAGAGCTCTACGCAATGGAAACCCGTTATCGTTCCGCGCGCACCCGATGCCCTAAATTCTGAAAGGTCCGACGCAAGGATGGCCCGAACAACTTCGTAATACTTCCAGAGTTCGTAGAGGTGAGCGCCCGGCGTGATGTCGAGCTTATCAAATAAAGCCTCGATGGCCATCGAATAGCTAAGCACCGTTCGCGCGGCCTGAACCGCTTCTTGACGAAGCCCGTACTTTTGCGCGAGAGAGTACACGTACAGTGCGGTCTCTGGATGGGCGGAGAGTGGATTCTGGCTGGCGATACTGCCCCGAATGTGAGCCAGCACAGAGCCCATTTGGTACTTTTGCGCCACGAATAGGAGTTCCATGGTTGCTTCGATGGTTGATGGTACGAGAGGGATTACGGGAAATACGAAAGTGAGAAGGCTGTGAAGGATTTCCCCGCGTTCCGGTAGCTGGACTACCGGGAGGAAAGATTCAGTGTGCGCAGCATCGGGAGGATCTGGGCCTCGTCGAATCAGCTCGCCAAGTACCGGAGAGCTGTTAACTGCGTAGGACTTTGGTACGCGGAAATGATAGGAGTCGTGAGAACGTAGGACGAAATCCCCCCCGGGATAGTCAAAGAGTAAGTTTGGCAACGGTTCCGGTTCGACCGACATGAGCACCATATTGGAGACTGCTTCAAGAGGGACGGTAGACATGGCTGGTGCGACATAGGAATTTGTTCCACCAGGGGAGGGACCATCTTTAATACCCGGCTAGCCGCAGCGAATCGAACGAACAGGAGGTGCACCTGCGATCGAGCAGGGCAAGGGCTGATAGCATCTACGCAGTTGTAACAATTCACCGCGCGGAATACCTCATTTTATGCAAGCGTGCCTTGTGCAGTGGGGCTGGGGCCGAAACAAACAAATCAGATTCATTCTCGCGTGTGCGATGATTACCTTGGCGGCGCAAAGCCAGTGTATTAGTACGCGCTGCGGGCCCCGATATGGCCATGATCCGTATCCGCAGCTGCTTGCTATTGACGTGACATCGATATGAGGTCAGAAAAGATGGCTGCGCACGGGTTGGAACTTGAAGGGCGTCAGACGTCGTTGACCGTGACTCGGATACAACCGGATGCAAGCATCGGGTGCGTCCGTGGCGCCGGGGGGAATGGAAATGCCCACGCGAAATGCAGCGCTCCGTGCCTCGGAATAAGGCGGCGCTCGCGCGGACAATGGAGGCGAGCGCAATGAAGGTGGAACAAGAAGGTACGGTAAAATGCAAAGGAGTAGAATACAAGCTAACTTTACATCATGCCTTCTCCTGAATGTTGGCGGGTCATGTGTTATGTGTATGTAGTTAGGGACACGCCATTCCACACGTTTCGGCGCACTTCTTGTACAGTTCCTTTGTTGCACCTCCTGCTCAGAAACTGAGCTCTATAAACACCTCATCCTTCGGTCCCCGTCCCTGTGGTTGATCGACTTTGTACCTCGTATGCTACAGTCTAAATATAATACATATTTCTTCCCCTTACAAAACAAAAACCTGACCTAGATGAGAGAAATTTGTACAAAGGACGCTTACCACAAGCCTATTAATCAAAATTCTGCTCTGTAAATCTGGAAAAAACCGTCTCCGAAATGCTTGCTTTGGAGGAGAAGAAGGCCCCTTTCATATGTTTTTGTTTTCCGGCTACAGCTGCAAAACCTGAAGAGGTATCCAAAAGGACCGCGCCCACATCGCATTGCCCTGTGTCCTTGAATTCCATCCATCGTCATCAAGAAAGCGGCTATTCGGGATAGAGTGTGGAAGGATTCAAGTAATCCTTCGAAAGTTGTGGGTTGTGGGACGAGGCTAACGGAGACGGTATACGATGAGCCTGCCAAATACAACGCAGGGCCGGCGAATATGGCCCACGAACCTAGCAAACATGATAAAATAAGCCAATCACCCATTTACCCATAAATAGGCGCAAACGCACGATACCACCGGAACTACTTGTCAACGTCCTGCTGGGAGGGCGCCTCTTTAGGATTAAAGTGAACCTAGCCGTAATAATTGCTAAGACTCCAGTGATCACGAAAAGGAAAGTCAAAGCACACACCTCGTCGAGCGCCTCTGTCACCCTCTTCTCTACCTGTACGCAGAATGACTCTCCCTGCTTAATGTGCACCTTCGTGCAGAAGGCGCAATTCATTTGGTCGACATGAGATTGCAGAGCTGAAAGGTATTCGGCACGGAGAGAGGAAGGCTTTAGAAGACTGTGAGTGAATGTGGATTGCAGCTTCTTTTTATGTTCAGAAAGAAGCGTCTGTAGCCACCAGGCAAAACTTGCTGTCGTATTATGACAGCCGACCCAGATATCTGAGGGTGGGAGGCGAGGATCGAGCAACGACTCGAGGCACGAAACAAGACTGTCCCGACAGCGCTTGCGAAAGCGGACAAGGTCTCGCAATGCCCACCCTCCGAAATTCGCCAGTTCATCTCCCATGGATTCGAATGTCATGGGGAAGTCCAAAGTGAGGCGGGCCGCGCTCTCCATTTCCGGGGTGAGTCCTTTCGCGCTTGCGAAGCTATATGCGCGGAAAGCCCCGGCGGCCGTAAGCGGCTGAAGGTCTTTGCCTTTCATCTCAGACCGGACGGATGTTTGGGCGGCGTTCATGTCGTACTTCTGCGCAACGGCAAGTAGAGCCAAAGCCTTGTCGTAGTCGTCAGGGACCACGGATGGAATTGGGTATAATATCGTGATGAGGCTGCGGAGTACTTCTGCATCCTCGGGCATAGGGACCACAGGAAGCCCATCGACGAGTTCGCTATCGGCAGGCTGAGGAAGAGAGAACATATCGTGAAAGAAAGGTGAAGCCACGGATAGGATTAATTTGTGGACGTGGAAGTGAACGCCGTCGGATGACCGCACAATTACGTCCGCATTGTCAGCGGATGGACACCGAGGTGAAACTTTGGAAGTTGGGTGATTAGGATGCCCATAGCGCGATAACATTTCGCTCTCTAAGAGTAGGTCTGTTTCAGCCTGTGAAAAGTGTCAGCACAAGGCATCTGGCTGCGCTAAGACTTACGTTTTCGATACTACGCTGAACGACGTCTGAAAAGACTGTCCAAAAGGCGTCTATCCTGTCGCTAGTCATGGATGCGCAAGAATGACAAGAACGAGAGAAGCGGGAACCCGCGGAGGTGACATGACGCATCAAGGCCGTGTGGAATTCAGATAGGCTGAAGCGAGCAGGTTCTTTTGTTATAGAATCGATATAATCGCTGAGCCAGACGGGAACATCGGAAGAGGTGAGCTTTATACAACGAAAATTGATACGTGCCCCTGTCCCAAGCATCATAAACGCCGTAAGGTCATCCGTAAGGTATTCCCGGACTCTCTGGTGATATCCCCAGAGTTCATGAAGAAGTGCACCTGACACGTTGTCGAGCTTCCCGGTGGAGTCCAGATCCTCTATTGACATCGAGAATTTCAAGGTGAGCCGCGCTGCTTGAACGGCTTCTTGACGAAGGCCGTACTTTTGGGCAAGGGCGTATATGTGGAATGCGGTCTCGTCTCGGATGAGCGGAGGTTTTTGTCTGGTGAGATGATCTCGGATACGAGTCAGGACTGTGCTCATTTCGTACTTCTGGGCGGTCGATAGAAGCTTCAAAATGTCTTCGGCGGTCGTTGGAAGGTCTGGGGCCATGGGGATGATGAAGCTGAGGAGGCTCGAAAGGATGACGCCACAATCGGAAAGCTCGACAACCGGAAGGCACGTTGCGGCATCGACATCAGGAGGAATAGCGGTGTCGGACTTGGATGGATGAGAAGCGGATTGAATCGAGTCGGCGAGTACAGGCGAGTTGTCGATGATGTAGACTTTTGGCACTCTGAATTCTTCGGAGTCGCAAGAGCGAAGGACGATGTCTGCATGGGGGTGGTTCAACTTGAAAACGTGTCTTCCACCGGTGGAACATTCTTCAGCGGGGATTGCTGAAGATCCAGACATGTTCGGAGGAGCTGAGTCGGCGGGTACAAACGCAGCCGCAGTTACGCTGACGTGTCGTTGACAATTCTCTCCCATCAACCGCGATCATGTGGACAGTAACGCAAGTAGCGCCGAGAGCGGAGAGCCGTGACGGCGGCCGCAGTCACCGACAAACAGATAAATGACCCTGCGTCAACAACTGTCTAGATGAAAACACTCTCATAATGCTTCTGGGAGATACACTGACTATGTGGGACCACTACGCCGCGCGTAGACGTGAAAAAAGGAACAAGCGTGCCAGAAAGCGACATTACAGCACTTTGGCCCATACTCAGGTAAAACTTAGATAGAGACACCATCCGAATCATTCGCTCTTCCCACTCCTAAAATGTATCCCAACAAGTCCGAAGTTCTCACTCACATATACCGAGAAGGCCGTCGGATCGAGGGGAGTAATGCCTAGATTCCTGCTTCTGGGGCTATCTCACAAAGGCATGTATCTGGCTTGAGTATGTAAAAACTCAGTCCGTTCCAATATTTATGTATGGATCCCATCTGCTCTCGGCCGGCACAGGACAAGTCTGGTCGTCATTATCTACGGGAAGCAATATCCACGTTCAGAACTAAATTCTTATCAGTATTTCTCGATTTTACAGTATGAGTAATTCACGGATGCGCGTTTAGATCGGGGCGTAACTAGTCTGGGCAAATGTTCAAACTCGCGGAGGACGTCCGAAAAATGAATGAGGTACTCACCTCGCTCAGCGCTAGCGTCAACCTATTTTCCAACTCTTTGCAGAACGTCTCTCCTTTCAATATTTGTACGTTTGCGCAGGGGAGGCACGTAAATAGATTGATATGATACTGTAAACGAGACAAGTACTTGTCACGAATAGCTGAAGGGTTAAACAGAGGCTTTGCAAATCCATCGCGTGATGAATCACGACAGTCTGCAAAAACCTCGCGTAACCAAGAAGGCTTGCAACCTAAACTTTTGGTTGATTTCGGACATGAATGTCTATCCTTGCGACCAGAAATCCAAATATCAAACGCGGGGTGGTCGTACTTGAGAAGCGACTCGAAGCAGGAGACAAGATTATCGCGGCAGCGTTTGCGGAAACCGATGAGATCACGTAATGCCCAGCCCTCGAACAATGGCAGTTCATCACAGATACATTCGATTGTCATCGGAAAATTCAATGTAAGACGAGCCGAGCTCTCCATTACGGACGGGAGCCCCCCCCTACTCGAGATGGCGTATGCACGGAAGGCGGCCGCGGCAGTAGGGAAAGGTCTGCTTTGGATCTCGGCGCGGATACGGGGCTGGACATTGGCCATGTCATACTTCTCGGAGGCGGCAAGCGACGCCAGGAGCATGTCGTAGGAGTCATGAGGTAGCACAGGCGCAATTGGGTACAGCATCGTGAGGAGGCTGTTCAGCACTTCCGCATCCTCAGATAAGCGCACTACTGGAAGCCCGTCGAGCATTTCGCTGTCTGATGGTTGAGGAAGACGAAACATGTCATCGAAGAAAGGGGATGCCATGGCCAAGGTCGATTTGCGGACAGGGAACGTCACAAGATCACGTGATTGTATTACGACATCGGCATCGGGCACACGCAGGCGATCACGTGGTGGGAAGGGTGGTGGCGAATTCGTCGCCGGATGGGCAGGACTCACGCTGGTTGGGGGTCTACCCTCTGATTCGGCCTATAAAAACATCCCAACTATCACCGGAATCGTACGCTTTCGTAAACCGTCGATACCCACCTTCGTCATACAACTATGGACAACATTTGTTAGGGCTATCCAAATGGCGTGTCGTGTTTTTTGAGACATTGCTCCACATTGACATTCCTCATGATCATCTTCCTCAACCTCTTCCTCAAAATCAACATGGATGGTCCAGGATGTGTGGAGTTTGACGACATCGAATAGCTCCGGAGATTTTGCAATGGACTCGATGAAGGAATCTAGCCAATCCGGTGGACCATTGATAATTTTCGAGCAAACCTGAGGCCCAGTCAGCATCGTGGCAGCCTCTTTCAGCGCTGCAAGTTCTGACATAAGGTGGGTCCGAACTCTCTGGCGGTACTGCCAGAGTTCCTGAAGATGAGTTCCAGGGATGGTACTAAGTTCATCTTCTAAGTCCTCGAGATTGAATGGGAAAGTTAATGCGGTGCGCGCGGCTTGACGTGCTTCCTGACGAAGTCCATGCATCTGCGCAAGAGAGTAAGCTTGAAAAGCAGTCTCTGGACGTATAAAGGGTGGGTCCTGTGACGCGACAATGGCCCGGAGGTGACACAGAGTTGAGTTCATCTGGTATTTTTGAGCCACTGACAGAAGGAGCATTGTTTGCTCAATAGTTGGAGGAAGAACAGGAACCATGGGGAGGACGAAAGTAAGAAGATGGAAAAGGGTGACACCACTATCGGATAGTTGGATGAATGGAAGAGATGCAGCAGCGTTCGCAGCATGTGAACTTGAAAGGGAGTTGATCAGTTCGTGGAGCACAGGAGACACTTTGACGATGTAAAGCTTCGGTACTCGAAACTCGTGGTAGTCGCAGGAACGAAGAATGATATCGGCGTCAGGGTCATCTATTCGTAGCTTCCAGGGAAGTTCATCTGATGATGGTGTACTTGTATTGATGACCGTCGACATTCTTTTTCAGGCTTTTCAGGAGTCGTAGGATAGTACATGTTTATATACATTTTCCACGGCCAATAGGGGCCCTTCTCCCAACTCCTCCTGTCTGCAATTGCAAGCGTAGTATGTCCACGCGCACGGGTCCGTTCCGTTCCCCGCTTGTATCCGTTTATCGTTTGTCCCCCTGGATTCGTACATCGATTCGTGTGAGTGACACCCAGACAGCAAGACGTTCAATTGCAGTTTGGAGTGTAAATGACTATTGGAATATTCAAACTCCAGCGAGAATTTAGAATGGATCTTTGTAATGGTACGTTACTTATCCCTTATTTTCCCGTTCCTGTCCGTCTACTCTGCAAATCATATCATCCCTCCACCGTGCACTGTGACCACTAACGATTGTTTGCTCCAAGTCTTTGCAAAATCCGACCCAGGATGATGCACACCCATTACGACCCTTTCTCTCCGGTTTCTTTATCCAGATATCACTGATTCCTAGAGACGGTATGAGTAATTTACTGATGCGAGTTTAGATCGGGGCGTACCTAGTCCAAGTAAATGTTCAAACTTGCGGGGTTCGTCCGAAAAATGGATGAGGTACTCACCTTGCTCAGCGCTAGCATCAATCTATTCTCCAACTCTTTGCAGAATGCCTCTCCTTTCATGGTGTGTACCTTCGTGCAGGAGAGGCAATTAAATCCATTGAGGTGAGCCTGTAAAGCAGACAAGTACTTGTCGCGAATAGTTGGAGGATTAAATAGAGGGTTTGCAAATCCCTGGCCTAATTCAGTGAGACGTGCTTGAAAAAGCTAGTGTAACCAAGGAGGCTTGAAACTTGTACTTGTCTTTCCAGTGTGGACCGGACGCGAATATGGAGTATTAGTAGTATCAGTACAAGAAATCCAAATATCAAACGAGGGGTGGTTGTAATTGTAATTGAGAAACGACTGGAAGCAGGAGATAAGATTGTCGCGGCAGCGTTTGCGGAAACCGATGAGATCACGTAGTGCCCAGCCTTCGAACAATGGCAGTTCATCACAGATACATTCGAATGTCATCGGAAAATTCAATGTAAGACGAGCCGAGCTCTCCATTTCAGACGGGAGGCCCCCCCTACTCGAGATAGCGTATGCACGGAAGGCGGCCGCGGCAGTCGGGGAAGGGAAAGTTCTGCCTTGGATCTCGGTGCGGATGCGGGACTGGACACCGACCATGTCATACTTTTTTGAGGCAGCGAGTAGCGCCAGGAACTTGTCGTAAGAGTCAGGTATCACAGGTGGAATTGGGTACAGCATCGTGAGAAGGCTGTCCAGTACTTCCGCGTCCTCAGATAAGCGCACTACTGGAAGCCCGTCGAGCATTTCGCTGTCTGATGGTTGGGGAAGACGAAACATGTCATCGAAGAATGGGGACGACATGGCCAAAGTCGATTTGCGGACAGCGTATGTTACAAGGTCGCGTGATTGTATTACGACATCGGCATCGGGCACCTGCAGGGACTCCATATTCTTCGGATGGGCAGGGCTCATGTTAGTTGGGGTTGGGGGCCCACCCTCTGATTCAGCCTATAAGAACATTCAAACTATCACCGGAATCATACAATTTCGTAAATCGTCGATGCGCACCTTCGTCATACAACTGTGAACAGCATTTGTTAGGGCCATCCAAAAGGTGTGTATTGTTTTCCTAGGTATTGCCATACATTGACATGGACGATATCCCATTTGAGCATGGCGTGTCAAGCATATGTAGAATTCGGAGAGATCAAATAGCTCCGGAGATACTGCTATGGACTCGATGTAGGCATCCACCCAAGCTAGTTTACCATTACTGGTAATATTCGAGCAAGGCGCAGTACTAGTCAGTATCGTGGCACCAGTGTCTTTGAGCGCCGCAATATCTGACTTAAGGTGGGTCCGAACTCTCTGATAGTACTGCCAGAGTTCATGAAGATAGGTTCCGGGGACGGTACTAAGCTCATCTTCCAAATCCTCGAGTTTGAATGGGAAAGTCAATGTGGCGCGTCCAGCTTGAAGTGCTTCCTGACGAAGTCCATGCATCTGCGCAAGAGAGTAAACCCGAAAAGCGGTCTCTGGACGTATAAAGGGTGGATCCTGTGACACGACAATGGCCCGGAGGTGACACAGAGTTGAGTTCATCTGGTATTTTTGAGCCACTGACAGAAGGAGCATCGTTTGCTCAGTAGTTGAAGGAAGAACAGGAACCATGGGGAGGACGAAAGTAAGAAGATGAGAAAGGATAACACCACTATCAGATAGCTTGATGGATGGGAGAGATGCAGCACCGTTCACAGCTTGTGAACTCGGAAGGGATTTGATCAGCTCGCGGAGCACAGGGGACGCTTGGACGATATAAAGCCTCGGTACTCGAAACTCGTGGTGATCGCATGAACGAAGAATGATATCAGCGTTGGGGTCATCTATTAGTACTAGTAGCCCCTCGCGAAGTTCACCTAACTTAAACGGAGGTAAAGGTGTGTCGATGACCGTCGACATTTTAGCTGAGGGGTCTGAGGAGGAGGTTGTGATGTGACAGGGCTAACGCGGTTCTGTGTTTGTACTTGTTTTGCTCATAATTGCCAAATGCCACTTTTCAGGACCAGGACAGTAAAAACAATGACTAGAGTATCGCTTTTTTTTTCCCGTTCCCGTTCCTTGGTCCCCAATCCAATCCAGCTGAACCTTTCATAGCATTACATAGTCATCGGCGAAGATTCAGAATGGATCGGAGGGGTCCTTGTGATGGTATGCCACTTATTCCTTCTTATCCGTCTACTCTACAAATCCAAATCATATCATCCCTCCACCGTAACTACTAACGATTGTCTGCTCCAGGTCTTGCATTGAAAAATTCGACCCATGATAATGCGCACCCATTAACGACACTGATGTCGTCATCTGGGTTTCGCCGATCTTGATTGCATGGTGATTTCGTTTTTCCGAGTGCGGTACCGAGAACTGTCATTCGCTGTTCATCGTAGGGCGCGCTTTTGCGCTTGGACGTTGGTCCTCGCGCGACTTTGTCACGGGTAGCGACCGCCCGCGGCTCTACTGTGTAGTAGTAGACTGTGTTTTGTGGTCCGATAGAAACTTGCTGACTCGTTACATTTTCAATTTTTGAACTATGCCTTAGCGCCTTTCCACTGCACCGTTGAGGAGGGACCCGTACCTCGTACCTGAGAACATCACACTCCAACTCATACGTGGTCCGCGAACCTCTCCCTATATAGGTCTCCCTATACAATACTTGGTATCAATGCATTTCGGATGTGGCCTGATCGGGTCTGGGTTGGGTCCGCTTCGCCTCGGAGGCGGTTACATCCCCGAGTCCGAGGAGATGTCTCCTCGCCTCATTCCATCGCTTCCATTGATGCGGAAGTATTATGAACATTCCATCATTTCTGCGGACATGTTGCGACGTTTACGTTTCTATCTCCTATCCCCTTATAATCTCTGGGTATGGAAATGAAATACCCGCGCCAAAACATGCTACCCTTCATTGCGGTAGTCGACTTCCTCGCCGTCTTCACATTTCTTTACCTCCTCCTTGACTTCCGTGATCACCGAAGGCGAAGAGGGCTCCCTTATCCTCCGGGACCTCCCTGCTGGCCAGTAATAGGAAATCTGCTCGATCTTCCGAAGCTCTCACCCTGGGTCGCATATGCAGATCTGTCCAAGAAGCACGGTAAGGGTGACTTTCTTTCCCCGCTTCCTCTCTGAACCAGGATCGTCAGGGGATATCATGTGCTTCCGGGTTCTTGGTCAAGTCATAGTGGTGCTAAGTTCGTCGACAGCAATTAAGGAATTGCTCGAAAAGCGCGGAGAATTGTATGCAGACCGTCCCCGTATTCCCATTTTCGAGATGTGAGTTTTGACTCGTTCCTTTTCCTTTATTTACCTTCAGCACCAACAATCTCGTTTCAGAATGAAAGTAGACTGGATTTTACCCATTGCACGGAAAGGGGAGTATTGGCGAAAGAACCGAAATTTAGTGGATCGTAGCCTGCGACCTGGTATGGCAACGTCGCATCGGCGAATGATCGAAGAAAAAGTACGCGTATTTCTTGGCCAGCTGCTTACAACTCCGAAGGACTTTCGCACCCACATCGACTTGTCAGTCATGTCAACTCCCTACGTTAACAACATTAACGCATTATAGTCTCCAAGGAAAAATCATCATGTCTCTCACATACGGCTATGAATTGAGAGAGAATGATGATATCCTAGATCCTCCACACAAAACCGGCGAGATTATGTCCCAACTTGCTTTGCCCGGAGCAGCACTAATAAATCATCTCCCATTCTGTACGAACCCTACATTCCGCGACCAACTGCATCTCTCATGGCTATATACAGTGCTACACCTCCCATCGTGGGTTCCCTGGTTTAAGTACGAACCTATGGTTGGAATATGTAGGAACCTAGGTCAGAGGATGATAAACGAGCCAATTGACTTCGTGAAAAATGCCATGGTCCGTGATCACGGCATGGATGACATTCATCTCGACTAATGGGACTGTAGAGAGAAGGCACTGCTGTCGCGTCACTGGCAAGCGAACATCTCCAGGAGGCAGAAAAGCTGAGAGGCCCGGAACGCCAAATTGCAGAGAAAGCGATCAAGGAGACCCTCGGATCTCTGTTCCAAGGTGCGCGCTGCATGGATGACGAAGAAGCGAGGCTAACCTCTAGTAATCAGCCGGTTCAGACACGGCGCGTGCTCTCTTTACTCCTGTGGCTCTACCTGACACCCGTCATTTAGACCGTGTCTTCGATGTCGTCTCTGTTCCTTGCTCTCGCCCTTTATCCGGAGGTGCAGAAGCGAGCACAAGCAGAGCTGGATTTTGTTGTCTCAAAGGACAGATTGCCAACGTTTGAGGACAAGCCACGTCTTCCCTACATCGAAGCGATGTGTGAGGAATTGATGAGGTGGCAAATGGTAACACCATTGGGTATAATATCTTTTTCGCATCAACATGATTACGTGAATCAAGGACTCTGACGATTGCTTAAAGGTGTTCCTCACGCTTCTACCGAGGATGACGTTTACAAAGGCTTCTTCATCCCAAAAGGTTTGATATAATGCTCGTACGCTCAGCGAAGACTCGAATTGATACATCCACCTTGAAGGTTCATTGGTGATAGCCGATGCGTGGTAGGTAGACAGTGCTACAAATATAGCCGAGAACCGTCTAAAAACATCTCAGGGCGGTCCTGCATAACCCGGATCTATACCCTGATCCGGAGGTATTCAAGCCAGAGCGCTTCCTCAACGAAGACGGGACATTCCGGGACGACCCAACGATCGCCCTTGCATTTGGGGTTGGCAAACGAATCTGTCCCGGGCGCCACTTGGTGGATTTGATACTCTTTTCCTTCGTGTCCTCAGTGTTGTCCGTGTTCCATGTCACAAAGGCGACAGACGAGAATGGCCACGAAATTCCTATCAAGATTGAGACTTTGGTCGAGGCGCGGATTGCCATGTGAGTGAGGCCACCCTTAGATTGTATCGGGAACTAATCCCGTAAATTTAATTTTTTGAAAAGTCAACCAGCAAAGTTTGAATGTTCTATCACCCCGAGAGATAGAGTCGCCGAGGATTTGATTAAAGCGAGTGCCTGGATCTAAGGTCTCTCGTATGTCGCTCTACGTGGCCTATAGTTTTATTCTATGCTGTCTGGGCGCTTGTTATACCAGTATTGTAGAGCTGTGAGACCATGCGTGCTCAGGCCGCTCAAGGGCTGGCCAGAGAAGAGAGCGACTTGGAAGTGCCCTTGGTTGACAACCGCCAGATAATGATGTGCCCGATTCTGGCAGACTGGTGATGCCAAGGATTGCACCGGAGGCCGGAGGTGCGATCCGGGATGACCCAGGGGGTTCGATAAGATACGGGGGACCCTGCCCAAGGGGGTTTCCTGACATCGTCTCGTGGTCAGGGATCCAATCCGAGGTGTGGTGGAATTCATCTGCAAAAGAAAATTGCTACATAGTTGCAGCCCAACCTATATATGCTATGACTCCGTATCCTCAAAATGGCGTCAAAACGATTTCAGTTTTAAGTCGTCGTAACAGACAGCAGGATTGAAATCCCGTGCACGTTCTTTGATCCCCAGCTCGCAACGTCGTAAGAATATCGTTCCCCATAGAAAGTTACATCAATTCCTTGGGCCTTGGTGGAGAAAGGCGCCGTACTAGTACAATGACACGACACAATGCTGTAAAAGTCCTCTACCAATAGTCACAAACCTACGCGTAATCACGAAAAAAAGGTCAGCATAGAATAGAGTAGAATGGAGTTACCTGGGTCCATGGTACACGTTGCATGTGTCCTACTTTGCAAGCTCGATGGCGAATAAGGCACCGTCCGCAGTAACACTGCCCATCGACAGCTTATTTTCGCACCGATACCACATTTCAAGGCCGTCCATAGCATCAACGACGCACTAGAGCAGTAGTGATGAAAAGAAAATGTCAGCCCTCAGACGACAGAGACAGAGACAGACAACACTCCGAACGAGGTGAGGCAAACAAACCTACCCGCAGGCGTTAAGCCGGGAAGCGACAGCACTGGTGAGGGCCGACCCTCTCGAACAGATGCTGTTACGGGATCGAAGTTTAAGCGAATTTAAGCCCCAGCTCAAACTCCAGGTATCCCTAGCCCTTGTTCCTGCGCCGGCGCCACCTCGCGATAAATTCCTGATCACGAAATAAGAGCGAACCATCCCTCTCGATCATCCCTTCGCCATCGAAACGCGTCACTACCCCATCATGGACTTCTCGAGGACTCTGATCGTTTTCGCCTGTTAGGGTCAGATCCGGCCTAGTCAAGTCTTATCCACCCTGCACTCAACGACGAAGAGTAGGGGGACAAGCCGGCGACTTACAAGCTCACGCAAGTTTCCTCAGATGAATCTCCACGTCCCGGAGGTCAGCTTCTCCGTTCGACCAGATGGCACACGAGACCGCATAACACTACTATACAGTGACGACGCCCAACCAAACGGAGGCCGAGAACGATGGTTAGTCGATCAAGTCCTCGAATATGTGAGGACTTTGACAGTGACGGTGTGCCTCGCCTTGACTTTGAATTCCTTATCGGTTGGTGGGTGCTGGATCGTAGTCTGTATGAGGTCGGTAACTTTGCAACGGGTGGTGCCTTGATGTAACCCTCTTTGTCGCCATCCTCGGGCTCGTCGTCGGATTCGTTCCGGGCGCGCGACTTGCTCTTACCCTTTCGGGGTGCGAGTGCGACATCAAAGTTGTCGCCATACAACCCAGGCTCTTCAGTTCTTCAGCAACATCATCGGTCGGCAGGCAGTCCTGGATGTCATCATAGCTGGTGGCCTGCGTGACTTCGTTAGAGGATCCGGAAGCAGCTTTATTCGCACGCCTTGGGGTGTGAGAATATTTTTCTGAGGTGTGAGGATATTTCGGGACGAAGTCATCGTCTCCAGCTGGAGAGTTTTAGCATATATGTAAGCGAACTTGAGGAGAAAAAAGCAGTAGCATTCACACTCACCTCGGGGAGAGAGCAAGTCCTTGTTCTTGACAACAACGGTGCTCACTGTAAACGCGACTGCTTCCCATGCTGCTGGATGGATCCCAACTGTGAGACCCTGGCAGATGTTGAGGTCGGAAGTTTGGAAGACAACGGCAGGAAGGGGAGGGGGAAGGAAAAATGCTGCGGAGGAACCAAACGAATGGCCAGAAATGGGGATGCATCCACAGTTATCGCATGATTGGCGGGTCCGGGCGATGCTGTTCGGTTTCACGCTATCACTCGTCTTGGTGGAAGCTGGGCCTCAGCTAGCACAATGCACAGCGACGCGAGGAACCAAGATATCCGTACACACCACGGTACTAGCACTACAGCAATCTCCGACTCGGGGGCAGGAGCCTCGGATAGGGGCGCAGCCGTGGGAGGCCCTGCCTGGGGGGTCATTCAGATGCAGACAACGCGGCCACAGTTGGACAATCGATAGAAGGTGCAATAGTTTCAACAGGAGAGCGTACATGCGGCAAGGTATCAGCATTACCTTGGCCCTGCGAGTCAGCGGTGCGGGCCGAGTCCACAAGAACGTGTCGACGGACGCTACAGCGCGCAGAACGTTCTCAGGTTGGATAAACTCCAACTCCAAACTATCGATGAGGTCATCAGCTCAACACCGCCCAAGTGCTTCGCGCGAACCTCTTGACAACAGAATCAGTCTTCTCCCACTCCTCTGCACCAACAACCAACTCGATCGCACCCCCATCTGCTACGGGAAACGCCTTTCCGTTCCTCTCCTCCGCTAATGCCTTTGGCCTCAGGAGGTCTTCCGCCACCGCACAGCACCCACGTTCGCGGTGAACGCTTCGCACTCTGCACCGTCTCGCTTGACGAGGTCCCGATACTCCACAGGTTTTCCGAGCCCCTTTTCGCCGACAAAGACGAAGTGGTACCCCTTCAGCATGCTTAGCCCGGTTTCGTTCGGCTCCCACGTTTTGAACGTCTGGAGGGCTGAGGGAGGGCAGAGGCGAAGGCCGGAATTTGCTCTCCGGTGGCAGGGCGAACGTGTGTCCCAGCTCAGTGCATACGGGGACTCACGTAGGTTCAGATCAGTGAGCAGCTCGGCACGCCATTCTGGCTTGAGGAGCAATGTCGAACCGCAAGGAGTACGCTGTGCGTCGATGTGCGTCGGCCAACACAAGGTCCGAAGGGCCAGGCCCTGACGACGGCAACGGCGAGGTGTCAGTGAGGGCGGCGAGGAGATTGATGGGTAGGGACAGCGACCTTGTGACAGGTTGGTATGAAGAGGGAAAGACGGAAAAGGTGTCGAAAGGACTGGCGGCGGTGACTCGGCCCGCGCCGCTGAGATCTGAGATTCGAACCGTGTCAACGGCCATTTCCGCCCGTTTTTGTGCGAGACCGTATCACGTACAGCCGTGATGTACGGTTACGGTGCGCAACTCTACTTGGTGCCGTTTTCACTGCATCGAAGGGACCCGTACCTGAGAACATTACGCTCCAACTCACGGTCCCAACTGAATGTAGTCGGCTTCCGGCTTTGATGTACGTGGGCGTGGGCGAACCTCCTCTCCTATATACTAGAGGTGTTTATTTCGGATGTGGCTTGATCCTCCTCGGAGGCGGTCACATCCCCGTGCATGTGCATGGATGTCTCGCCTCATTTCATCGCGTTCCTGTTGATATATGAACATTCCATCATTGCTGCACATGTTGCCACGTTTACGATTGGGGTTCCTTCCAAACGCAGTTCTATCGCTCTATTCCCTTATAATCTCTGGGTATGGAAAGGAAATACCCTGGCCAAAACATGCCACCCTTCTTTGCGGTAGTCGACTTCCTCGCCGTCTTCACATTTCTTTACCTCCTCCTTGATTTCCGTGACCACCGAAGGCGAAGAGGGCACCCTTATCCTCCGGGACCTCCCTGCTGGCCGGTAATAGGAAATCTGCTCGATGTTCCAAAGCTCTCTCCCTGGGTCACATATGCAGATCTGTCCAAGAAGCACGGTAAGGGTGACTTTTTTGCCCTGCTTCCTCTCTGAACCAGTATCATCAGGGGATATCATGTGCTTCCGGGTTCTTGGTCAAGTCATAGTAGTGCTCAGTTCATTGACAGCAATTAAGGAATTGCTCGAAAAGCGCGGAGAATTGTATGCAGACCGTCCCCGTATTCCCATTTTCGAGCTGTGAGTCTTGACCCGTTCCTTTTCCTTTTCCTTTATTCACCTTCAGCACCAACAATCTCGTTTCAGAATGGAAGTAGACTGGATTTTACCCATTGCACGGAAGGGGGAGTACTGGCGAAAGAACCGAAATTTAGTGGATCGTAGCCTCCGACCTGGTATGGCGACATCGCATCGGCGGATGATCGAAGAAAAAGTACGCGTATTTCTTGGCCAGCTGCTTACAACTCCGAAGGACTTTCGCACCCACATCGACTTGTCGGTCATGTCAACTCCCTACTTTAACAACCATTAACGCATTATAGTCTCCAAGGAAAAATTATCATGTCTCTCACATTCGGCTATGAATTGAATGAGAATGACGATATCCTAGATCCTCCACACAAAACCGGCGAGATTATGTCACAACTTACTTTGCCCGGAGCAGCACTAGTGAATCATCTCCCATTCTGTACGAACCCTACATTCCGCGACCAACCGCATCTCTCATGGCTATATACAGTGCTACACCTCCCATCGTGGGTTCCCTGGTTTAAGTACGAACCTATGGCTGGAATATGTAGGGACCTAGGTCGTAGGATGTTAAACGAGCCAGTTGACTTCGTGAAAAATGCCATGGTCCGCGATGACAGCATGTTTGACATTCATCTCGACTAATGGGACTGTAGCGAGAAGGCACTGCTGTCGCGTCACTGGCAAGCGAACATCTCCAGGAGGTAGAGAAGCTGAGGGGCCCAGAACGCCAAATTGCAGAGAAATCGATCAAGGAGACCCTCGGATCTCTGTTCCAAGGTGGGCGCTGCATGGATGACGAAGAAACGAGGTTAACCTCTAGTAACCAGCCGGTGCAGACACGGCGCGTGCTCTCTTTACTCCCATGGCTCTCTGCCTGACACCCGTCATTTAGACGGTGTCTTCGATGTCGTCTCTGTTCCTTGCTCTCGCCCTTTATCCGGAGGTGCAGAAGCGAGCACAAGCAAAGCTGGATTTTGTTGTCTCAAAGGACAGATTGCCAACGTTTGAGGACAAGCCACGTCTTCCCTACATCGAAGCGATGTGTAAGGAATTGATGAGGTGGCAAATGGTAACACCGTTGGGTATGATTTATTTTCCGCATCAGTGTGAATCAAGGACTCTGACGATTGCTTAAAGGTGTTCCTCACGCTGCTACCGAGGATGACGTTTACAAAGGCTTCTTCATCCCAAAAGGTTTGATATAATGTTCGTACGCTCAGCAAAGACTCGAACTGATATATCCACCTTGAAGGCTCATTGGTGATAGCTGATGCGTGGTAGGTAGACAGTGCTACAAAATATAGTTGAGAACCGGCTAAAGACATCTCAGGGCGGTCCTGCATAACCCGGATCTATACCCTGATCCGGAGGTATTCAAGCCAGAGCGCTTCCTCAACGAAGACGGGACATTCCGGGACGACCCAACGATCGCCCTTGCATTTGGTGTTGGCAAGCGAATCTGCCCCGCCCGCTACTTGGTGGATTTGATACTCTTCGCCTTCGTGTCCTCAGTGTTGTCCGTGTTCCATGTCACAAAGGCGACAGACGAGAATGGCCACGAAATCCCTATCAAGATTGAGACGTTGGTCGAGGCGCAGATTGTCATGTGAGTGAGGCCACCCTTACACTGTAACGGGAACTAATCCCGTAAAATTTTGAAAGCAAACCAGCAAAGTTTGAATGTTCTGTCACCCCGAGAGATAGAGTCGCCGAGGATTTGATCAAAGCGAGTGCCTGGATTTAAGGTCTCTCGTATGTCGCTCTACGTGGCCTGTAGTTTTATTCTATGCTGTCTGTGCGCTTGTTACTTGCATCGTAGAGCTATGAGATCATGCGTGCTCAAGGCTGGCCAGAGAAGAGAGCGACTTGGGGCCCTGAGGTGGTTAACCACGGCCACGAACACGAAAACTGTCTTGCGCACGCGAGATGATGTCCGTGACCGGGTGACGACCGTGAAACGTATTGTCGAATCACGTGCCTTTCGGGTTGGACATCTCCATCTCCTTGCTGGCCTCCGAGTCCATGAAGGCATGAACCCAGATTCGATCACGATACCTGGCTTTTATCCGATTTCTAGTAGGCCAGGTACAATGTTTGCGTATCAATATATCACCCACTGTCCTATCGAACAGTAACTCCTTGTACTCCGCAAGAGTCTCTGTGCGAGATTTCAGTCAGTCCTCCTCTTCCACCGCAACAGTTCTGTGTCGGGCCAACTTTCAGAAGCCATCTGCGTCTTGTCCCCTCGTGAGCTTGATCTCCTGCACGTTGTGATCTGGCTCTCCCTCACTCGTTTCTTCACCATGTCTGCTCTTTCCATTCGGGTCATAATCACATCGCCATACACTATCATGTCCAACTAGGGTGTCCAACCTCGCTGTGGCCATTATACCATATCCCCGAGGGTCCATCACTTCCGCTGCTCCAAAAGGGGTTTTTGTGTTTCTTCGACCATGCCGACGGCACTAGTTCTCCGGACCAGAATTCTTGGCTCCTAGTTCAAACACCTGTCGACACCATATGTTCGAATATCACCAAACTCAGGGTAAATATGGTACTCACTCGATCTCGTGCACGTGTCAGCTTTTCCTCTAGTTCCTTGCAATATATTTCCCCTTGAGAAGCATGCACCTCCAAGCAGAATGTACATCCGTGGTTCCTGCGATAACGTTCACCGCTAACATCGATGGCGTGAGTTTTCAGAGCCGCCAGGTATTTGTCACGAATACTCGAAGGCTGTATGACCGCTTTCGCAAAATTCTGTTTCAATATTGCGATTTCTGCTGTGAAAAGGCCATCCAGCCACGAGGGAAGAGCAGGCTTGCCGTATTGGGACTTGGATCCGGGACAGTTTGCCCAGATTCTTGAGGGCCCGTGACCAATGTCGAGGAATGATTCGAAACATGAGACCATGTCATTTTGGCATAACTTCCGAAAGCTGACAAGGTCGTGCAGCGCCCAGCCCTCCAGTCGTTCCAGTTCACTTCCAAGACTTTCAAATGTCAAAGGATAATCCAAAGTGAGGTATGCGGCGGTGCCTGTTTCCGGTGAGAGCCTGTTTTTGCTTGCAATGGTATATGCACGGAAGGCCTGGTCGCTAGATTTTGCGCTCAACCTTCTGTAACTGACCTCAGCGCGGATGGAGTGTTGGATAGCGGGCATATCATATTTCTCGGAAGCTGCGAGCAGGGCTATGATCCTGTCGTAGGAGCCAGGTATCTCCGGAGGAATGGGGTACATCATGGTGATGAGAGCCCGTACTAATTCTGTGTCCTCCGACACGCACAACACGGGAAGTCCATTGACAACCTCGTTGGATGGCTGAGGGAGAGAAAACATATCCCTGAAGAATTGGGACGAGGAGGCCAGTATCGTTTTGTGCGCGCGGAAGTTGACACCACCGCACGATTGGATGATGACATCTGCCTCGTTTATGTACAGGTATTCAGGCAATGGCAGGACAACTTTGGCGGGGGTATGGTCTTGAGGGTAAATTTTCGCTCCTGATCCTACGATGGAGAGAGTTGATTCGGCCTATAAGGGTTTGTATTTGTCACAGAATACACACTAGTGTATGGCAGTGACACTCGCCTCCAATATGTTCTCATTGAAAAAGTCAGTCAACGCCATCCAGAATGTATGTATGGTCTGGCTAGAGATATTTAAGCAGGATGGGCATCCAGTGGTGCAGCCCCAGGAGGACGTGGGAACTGACTCTTTGAGATGGCGCGCTAAAGCTTTCTGAAATTCAGTATGATCAAACCCGGAGGGCGCCCAAGCTACGGAATAAGTGTAATCATCAAGCCATCTCGGGATTCCCGAAGCGCTGAGCGCGATGCACTGCAGGCCTGTCAGTGAGCCACGGCCAAAGGATCCTCTAAAATTGTCAATGCCCTGCACGAGATTACTCTGGACACTTTGGTGGTATTTCTGAAGTTCGTGAAGATAAGCACCTGGCATGGCATCGATCTTGCCCTCTAGGTTTTCAATAGTCAGAGAAAACTTCAATGTGGTTCTGGCTGCCCGGGCTGACTCATGACGGAGTCCATATTTCTGAGCGAAGGAAAAGGCGCGGAAAGCATTATCTGGGCGGATGAAGGGTGGATCCCGTAAAGAAATGCAACCACGAACGTGGGCCATAACGGAGTGCATTTCGTACTTTTGTGCTACCGATAGAAGCTCCATGGTCTCTTCGAGGGTAGTGGGAAGAACAGGGGACACGGGAAAAATGAAAGTGAGAAGGGAGGAAAGAATGGTGGCATTATCAGACAGCTCCACAATGGGAAGAGAGTCTTCTGCACCCGCAGAGGTAGCAGTGTGTGAGGGATTGGCAATCGCCTGTATCCGTTTCCTTAGAATGGGAGAGCTCTCGGTGATAAACACTTTTAACACCCGGAAATCCTGTGGCGGCGAGTCACAAGAACGAAGGGTGATATCTGCGCCAGGATAGTCAAACGATGTCTTGGAGGTTTCAGTATATGGATTTGACTGAGGTGGAGGTGTTGTAGGAGATTGAGGAACTGTCGCCATGGAGGTCCAGTGATGACTTCAAGGTCGCTATCGATCGGATGTATCCCTGGCCGGGCACGTGGACCTTGAGGCTTGAGGTGAGAGCGAAAATGAACTGTCGTTGCTGTCTCTCCCTCCCTACTCCCTTCATCAGATTATCCTTTTGTCCCCACATGAGCGAGCCGCATACTTATCCGCCGCACGCAGACCCTTGTCGGGAATTTTCGTACGTCCGCGCCTCCACCTGGTGGTCTTCCGTCGCTCTGGCTCAAGTCGCGTCCTATCAATGAGGTCGTACACCTCGCCTCGTTTGCGCACCGACCGCATGCTTCAGGCAGTGCGTTCTATGATTATACTGCACGTTATGGTGCAGTACGGGGCGAAGATCGCGTCAATGCGTCAAAGTATGTTCCCCGAAGAATTCGACCCCGTAAAGGACTCTATAAAGTCCTTCATCGTGGACAAACCACGTCACACTTGGCAAAGCGCGTCCTCGCAGAGAGAAGAGACGATGCGGAGGTTCGAAGAGTTGACCTACAAATTGGGACTCAAACACCTCTTTGGCCTTCCCTTGGTTGCCCTCAGTAATGGGCAGATACGTCGGGCAAGGATTGTCAAGGCTCTCCTGGCATAACCCGAGCTTTTATAGCCCGTAGTAGGTTCCTCTTCTATGTGAAGTGAGACTGACGAACGTTCATTCCCTCTGGACTGGACTTCAAAACGCGCCCCACTCTTCTTTCTCTGCTTCATTCGGTTCACGTCTTCAATAGCCCTCATATCGTCATGGACTTCCGCTTGCAGGACCCGACCCCCGAGTAGATCACTCACATCGCTCTAGTTCAAGGCGGACATGTGAAGCCTGGAGAAAGAACGTTCTTCGAGAAGCCGACTTCGCCTTCTCACGAGAATGCTCGTTCAGTATCTGTCGTACCGAGTCGAGGTCCACCTGCGCAGGCCAGTATCATGGTATGCAGATGTCAAAATACATTATCAAGAACGACACGTGAGGTTGCACTCTTCTCCATGTATGTAACTGAAATTTACTAGTTCAGTAAGGCCTTAAAGGACATCAACTGGTACATCCGCGCCGGGGATCGTTGACACCTCCAACATGTAAACGGTACGTTGTCCAATATCCCAGGAGACCTGCGAAAACATAACAGGGCACACGCAGGTTTCGGGAAGACCACTTTCCTATCCGTCCTGACCGGTGACCACCCCCAATCCTACACCCAATGCGCACCAACGTCGGCGCTCACGGTCTTTGGTGCACGCCGCCCTACACACACGACCACCCAGCTCCGTTCGCGTATTGGGGCCGTTTTTCCGGGGTTGTACAACGCCTGGCCCCGCAGGCGAAAGATGAGCGTGTGGGAGGCAATCGCCGCCGGCTTCGATGGTGGGTTCGTCCCACTAGGTCCGCGGGCTTGGTATGGCCTGCATGGTGAGCTGAGTGAGTTCGTGCGTGCGTGGCGGGCAGATCGCGTCTGGGCCATCTGCGCGGGCTCGGGCCGCGTACATGGGGTGGCGCGGAGGCAGAGGCAGGAGATAAACCGGCGGAGGAATTCGCCCAGCTCTCTTTCGCGGCGCTGCCGCCGGCGTACAGAGCATCGTGCCCCTGATGCACGCGCTCGTTTGCTGCCCCCCGCTGGTGCTGTTGGATGAGGTGTGGGCCGGGATGGATGACGGTATGACTCTGCGCAGCACAGGGTGTAAGGGATGAACAGGCTGTCGTTGTGGTCAGTCATTGGGAAGATGAGGTTCCGTGAGGGGTTGAGGATGGTGTGTGAAGAAGTTCAGGTTAGGAGGTGAGGGTGTAGTTCTCTAGTAGAGGTCCGACCGTGAACGTCGTGCGGGGCCAGCATGAGCGACAAGAGGCGACCGCCTGTGGTGCGTAGCGAGTTCAGCGTTCAGCGTTCAGCACGCTCAGCGCTCAGCGCTCAGCAGCCGTCGGGCCTGATCTTATCAAGGCCTTGTATATGGTCGCTCGTCCGTTGGCGCCACTGGCACTAGCCCGAGGCACGATACAACCTATCATATTCGATCTGCGCCTTGTGTCTGTCTAGAGTACTGTATGCTTACTAGTACTGTATGACGCACCTTCAGAAATTGCCTCGGAGGCAAAGTGACTTCCATCATTCTCATCAGGGTGTCGACATCACTGGCACGCGTTCAGCACGTTCAACTCCCGGCGCACAACAGCGCTCATCCATGTCTGTCCTTCCGCATTCGTTCCTTGGGTGGAAGGCATATCATTACCCTCCGTGGCCGTCTTTCTTTCCTTATGGGACTTCCTCATTTAGGATACGTCTCACGATGCGGTCGCCTGCCTGTCCTCGTTGGGCTCGAAACACCGTGACTTCGCTTTGGATTCTCATCGATCTCATCCTCTCGATCTCGCCCCGAACAACCAGCTCCCCCTCCGCCGACACGCGTTACCGTCCCCGTTCTCGCCAACCTTTTCTTCCATGTGCTAGCGAGTACCTTGAAGGCCTCCAAGGCGTCGCCCAACTGAAGTCGATTCCCCGCCGCGTTACTCCACTGGCACCACTTCGACATTCCACATTTCAGCCACTTCCTCGGCCCTGCCACAGGGTTCAACGTTCAACAGTCTCAACTTCGGTGCAGCGTGTCGTGCATGACCATTTCTCCATTTCCATCGATCTCACGTTCGACTTGCCACATGGTTCGAAATTCTAAATCCTGTGCCGCAGGGATAGGTTAGCAGGTGGCAGGTTCAAGTTTCGTCGAGGCCGCAACTATCCCGGGAGGCCTGCGAGAATATAACAGTGCTCAACCCAGGTTCCGGAAAGACCACGCTCCTATCCGTCCTGCCACCCCCCATCCTACACCCAACGCGCATCAACGTTGGCGCTCACCGTCTTTGGTGCGTTCACGTATTGGGGTCGTCTCTCCGGGGGTGTACAACACCTGGCGCCGCGGGAGAAGCATGAGCGCGTGGGAGGCAATCGTTACCGACTTCGACGGTCGGTGGCTTTGTCGCTAGGTCTGCGCGGACTCGGCAGCCCTCACGGTGAGCCTTGCTGATCGCGAATGCAAAGCAAATGCTGCGCCATATTCGATCGTTTTCCTCACGAGGATGACTATATCCTTGGAGTACACCACATCCCCGGCCCAAAACGTGAGCCTCACCCATCCCCGGGACGTCCACGGGCAAACCCGCTGTCTACTTACGCCACGGTCTTCTCATAAACTCAGAGGTCTGGGTTGTGACAAACCCGGACCGTCCTGTTCCCTTCGTCCTCGCTAAGGTTACTGTAGGTCACGATGTTTGGCTTTGGCAATAATCGCGGCAACAAGTATTCCAAAACATCCATCCTCGACGATCCCAACTCATCCAAGCTTTGAGATACTTCCATCGATGACCTTGCATATTCTCCAAATCACTCGCGCACCAAGTCTCAGCGACGCTGGTTTCAGTCAACGGACTACTCCAACCTTTGCCGCCCTGAGCATTCAAACTTTTTACTTTTGAGTTGCGTCAGCGAATCATCCGCGCCGCTTCAATACAGCACTGTACAATCAGGGCCTCCGCACACGACGGCATTAATTTGTCCAAAAGCGCACGCATCCGCGATGTGCTGGCATCCTCTACTCCGCCGTCCTGCCCTTCAGGTTCCTATGCACAGTCGAGTGCAGCGCGGGCCGCGGTGGGCCTCGGCGGGTGTGTCGTCGTCCATTCATTCACCCCCCCTGAGAAAGTGATTTTTCGCGCCGAGCGACGGTGAGCACCAAAGTTGCACGTTGAGCGACTGATCAGCTCATTGTGTCCGTGATTTTATGATTGCAGACGCCGTGTACAGTATACTTTCGATCACGAAGGGGTAGGGATCATTTCCGCTTCTTTGCCCCTCCGTCCTCTATTATCGCCTGTCGGACAAGGCACTACCCATAATGAGTTGCTTACGTTAGGCAATGCCTGCGAACCCTCCGTTGGACGCAGAGATTTGGAGCTGCTGATGATTTGGACCCTCTCATCTTGTCCTCGGTCATTCCCCTGGCTGTCATTGCCTTCTCGCGGAACAAGGTCTCCTTTGATCTCAAGACTGGTGTATCTACACTTGCATCGGAAGCCTTCGAACGCAGGGGATCTGATGTAGACGAACTGTCGCTCAGCCAATGTACGCTCAACCAGTGTCAGCACTGACGATGAGGGACGTCGGACCTTACCTCGCAGAGGTCGTGGTGGCCATCCTCCCTTTCGTTGGTTGGGACCAGCTTGCCAGTTTAGGAAATCCTTCCCTGCTCCCTTGTGCGGTTGTCCGTCTCCGTCCCCTCGCACTTACGCAATTTTCTCGGACCCAGTAGGCTGGTCGTTTTAGCACCTTCCGCTCTCAATACCAGATCTAACCTTTGCAGAAGCTGGGGCTGCCTTGGGCGCCCCACGGAATACATATTGCTTTTGTTGTCCTGTTGTCATAAGCGAGACCGACTTTTGGGGGGCAGATGACCAGAGCGCATCAAGCTAGTCTGCCTGAAGAGCGCGGGGTGCATCGACTTGAGCCCAACCCTATATAGACAGAACATACTGTCTCGCACCATCTCTAGGCACACATGCGATCCCTGGTGGAGTGAGCAACGGCGACCAAGATATAGCGGTGTAAGCTAAGATCCTTCTTCCCTATTCTCAATTCGTCAATGGCCCAGAACATCCTTTCTATCACCGGCACCGGAGCAACAAATCAGGCTATCCCGAGGACGCGGACATCCGTCGCGACTATCGACTACTGGACCATCTGACGCTAGTTACACTTCGTGTACCGTCGTGTTCGGAGCTGCTCCTTCCGCACCACGTCGTTTCCGAGGAAGCATGAGTGAGCACTCATGCGGCCTTTTTTCTATTGGTCGCTGGAAACGCACATGCTCTGCCG
Source organism: Russula brevipes (assembly GCA_022496215.1). NCBI lineage: Eukaryota > Fungi > Basidiomycota > Agaricomycetes > Russulales > Russulaceae > Russula > Russula brevipes. The sequence goes on along the minus strand of WTXF01000079.1, from coordinate 38,951 downwards.
AATATGGTCCGCTGAGGACGCACGAACAGGAAGTAGAAGCAGTGGGCTGGAGGGTGGGTCATCGTGAATGAGGGGAAGGTGAGCCGTGACGGTATCGTTCTCAGGCAACCGGCTCGATTCATATCTGTTCCACAACGACAATTTTCGTCACTCAGCTCTCGCCTAGAAGATCAGGAAACTTTATCAGCAAGTCGGCCAGTCCCATCTGCTGTCGTTTTCAGTTGAGCTAGAGTCCGACCACAAAGACCTCTGCTTCCAAAGGTTATGAATCCTGTAAATATCATCTTTCAACCTGTCCTTCTGTTCCCTCCCACTGCCCTCTTTCAGGTGGAGACGGACTGGACTCTGGTTTCACCTGCTCCTTGTGGTGACCTCCAGCTCGTTAACCATGTCCACCTCGAGGGAGCACGCCGACGTTGAGAAGCGCATCCCGGAGCACGGGGGCGCCGCCGCCGATAGTAATGTTAATACTCCCATTCTCCCCTGGGTTCGATGTAGCTGAAATACCAGGGAACATGCAGGCCATCGACATCGACGACCCCAACTTTGACCCTACGCTCTCGATGGTACAGGAGGAGTCTCCATACGCCGAAGTCCGGTCCGCAGTTGCCAACACGGACGATCCGACGATGCCTGCGTCCACTCTGCGTGCTTGGGTTGTTGGGCTCGTTTGGGCTGTCCTCATTCCGGGAGCCAACCACTTCTACTCCTTCAGATATCCCAGTGCCTTTGTCTCTGAGGTTTGTCTTCCACGGCATCGGAGTCGGTCCTGCTTATTTAGATTCTGCGCGAAAAGCACATCCCCATGTTGTTAATTTTGCCGATTTGCAGAGCATGGGCCCGTTATGTGCCAAATCGTTCTATTTTCGGTCTCCCGCTCAACCCGGGGCCATTCAACACAAAAGAGCACGTCATCATCTCTGTCATGGCGGACGTCGCAGCGGAATCTGCATATGGCGTGAGTGTGGCCAAACTCAGTAAATCAATCAAGTAATCGCTGATCTTTCCTTACGCTTCCTTTAGACCTACGTCGTCGCCGTTCAAAGAGTCTTCTATGATCAGCATCCCACTTTTGCGTGTGCGTTTGATCGTCCCTCCGCGCTCCGTTCATTCATTATTTCAAACAGACCAGTATATTATTGGTGCTCTTGCACCGCTTTTCCAATGGATCATACACAAGAAGTTCAACCGTCGCTCCTTGAAGTATCTGCACTTCCCGGTTATCTTCTCCAGCACGAGTTTCATGCCTCCTGCAACACCGATCAACTATGTGCCCTTTGTGCTAGGTTGTTACCTATTAACTACCGCATCCGTCGGCGCCACTTCCACTGGTGGTCGAAGTACAACTGTGAGTTGCCCCTCGCCGTCTCCACACGCGGTAGGTACAGCTTTTGACATGTGCTTGGTTTGAATAGATATCCTGTCCGCTGGTTTAGATGTTGGCTATGCCGTCGGTTCTATCATCGTCTTCTTCGCTCTGCTATACCCCAAGAATGGCACAATTGGCCTGAGCAGCATTCATCATGGTGGGGTAATGTTGTCTATACCAAGACGCCGACTTTGCCGGGGCGGCATACGAGACGCTTCCCGATGGCGAAACGTTCGGTCCATCGAGTTGGTGAATCTGAATGGCCGACGCTACAGTCGCCTCCAATTCATGCCTACATACCCCTGGCCTCTCCACGTGTCATGATGGATTGGTTTTTCCCAGTACTGAGAGCGTGGTTGGACTCGGTGCTTTACTTTTTAAGAATTTTAAGATCTGTCGAATTTCCTCACTGTCCCCCTCCTATGTACTTGCGATTGCGGAATGGTGCCTCACTGCTATCGTAGAGTGATTCGATGCATTTGGCTGCACGATAAGGCGAGCGTTGGGTTGCAATGTCGCAGACAGGTGGGGCGGATATCTCTGACTTTGCCGGGTTGGAGAGTTAAGTGGCACACAGAACCTGAGGGATGTACTATTGACTCTGTTCAAGGCAATCCTGCTTCCCTCGCATGAACGCTCCCACCAGGCTCACATGGTCGCGCTAGTATTTGGGGCCACCGCTCACCGGGTCCTACCACTTTCACGATCACTTAGGGTACTGTAGCACCACCACTCTAACTCGAAACATGACACGCATGACATCCCGTATGTCAACGATGCCCTCTATCCGAATTCTCAGCTTTAAGTCATCGTGACAGATAGCAGGGTTGGAACCCATGCACCAGTTCAGTTTCTTTAATCCCCGGCTCGCAACGTCGTAAGGGTTTCGTTCCCCTTAGAAAGTTACATCATTTCCTTGGTCCTTGGGTGAAAGACGCTGTACTAGTATCATTACACAACATGTCCTCTGCCAACACAGTCAGAAATCTGCGCGTAATCATGAAAAGAAAAACCCGTCGGTCATAGACTTAAGCTATTGGGACGTCAAAATCTAAGTATACAGCGCGTCCGGGAAGAAAAGGTAAGCATAGAGTAGAGTAGAATGGAGTCACGCAGCCAAGAACCTATGGGTACACAGTACACGTTGTATGGGTCCTACTTTGCAAGCTCGATAACGAATAATGCACCGTCTGCAGCAACACTGCCCATCGACAGCTCATTTTCGCATCGATACGACATTTCAATGCCGTCCTCCTCCGTCCATAGCATCAACGACGCACTAGTGATGAACGGAAAATGTCAGCCGATAGGTGATAGAGGCAACACTCCGAACGACCAAACGTACCCGCTGGCGTTAAGCCCGAAAGCGATACAAGCACTGGTGAGGACCCGGCCGACGGTGTGCGTCGCCTTGACTTTAAATTTGTTTTCCTTCTCGGTTGGTGGGTGCCGGATCGTGATCAGTAATTTGTCGCCAGGTGGCGCCGGCGCAGGAACAAGGGCTGGCGATACCTCGAGTTTGACCTGGGGCTTAAACTTCGGTGGTGTAGTAGGATCTGTTCGGACGGGCATGGTCAAAGTCCTAACGCATTCAAGAACTTGATTGACTAACCATCGTTCTCGGCCTCCTTTTGGTTGTGCGTCGTCACTGGTACTAGCATTAGCGTGCGGTCTTGTGTGCCATCTAGTCTGACGGAGAAACTGACCTCCGGGACGTGGTGACTCATCTGAGGCAACTTGCGTGAGCTTGTAAGTCGCCTCTCCCTGCTCTTCGTCGTTGAGCGCAGGCGGTGGAAAAGACTTGACTAGGCCGGATCTGACCCTAACGGGCGAAAATGATCCGAGTCTTCGAGAAGTCCTCGATGGGGTAGTAACGCGTTTCGATGGAGAAGGGACGATGGAGAAGGATGGTTCGCCCGCATTTCGTAGTCTGTATGAGGCCGGCAGCTTTGCAACGGGGGGTGCCTCGATGTAACCCTCTTCGTCGCCATCTTCGGGTTCATCGTCGGATCCGATGCGCGCGCGCGACTTGCTCTTACCCTTTCGGGGCGCGAGTGCGACATCAAAGTCGTCGTCATACGACCCAGGCTCTTCTTCGGCAACGTCATCGGTCGGCAAGCTGTCCTGGATGTCATCATAGCTGGTCGCCTGCGTGACTTCGTTAGAGATCCGGAAGCGGATTTACGCGCCCTCCTTGGAGTGAGAGAAGATTTTCCCCGGGTGTAAGGGTGCGTCGGGATTCGGTCATCGTCTCCGGCTGGAGAGTTTTAGCATATATGTAAGCGAACTGGAGGATGAAAAAGCAGTAGCGTTCACGCCCACCTCGGGGAGAGACCAAGTCCTTATCCTTGACAACAACGGTGCTCACTGTAAACGCGATTGCTTCCCATGCGGCTGGATGGATCTCAACTGCGACATCCTGGCAGATATTGAGGTCGGAAGTTTCGAAGACAAGGGTCGAACTGGAAGCAATATCGAAAGCTGCGCGTGTGGTTGTAAGTAGTTCCTGGAGATGATCAACAAGCGCGAAAATCAATTATTCCTAAGAGGACCTCACTTGGAATGTCTTGGGAAGGAGGACGAGAACGTGTCGCGGTCCATATCTTAGTACCAGGGTGTGCATAGTACTAGTTTTGGTTGCTTCGGAAAACAATTTTGAGGATACAAACATGACTGTATGCAGAGTCCGTTTGCCGTTTGGCGCCCGTGCTCAGGCTATTGTGCTGCGGGTCACGAGGACCGGTCTGCCCGGGTCACACGTGATGACGTTCTATGAACGCAGCCTACCGCAGCATCCTCATGGCATCCATGCGCCCCGAATTCGTCACACGATCCTTGCGCCGCCATAGTCTTTTAGTCCCTGGCGCAAATATATACCTTATCATGAACTTACAGTCATTCTCAATGCTCTACGACGGCGCACCATCCTTGTCTGCAACAACATTCATGTCGGCCCCCTCCGTCTCCTAAAACGCCCCCCGATCTCAGACCGATCTTGGAGGGACCACATTCGGCTATCCTGATGCAGATATTATCCTTCGCTCCTGTGACTCTCAGGAGTTTCGAGTGATCAAGTTGTATATCATCAAGAGCTCTCCCGTTCTTAGCAAGCAGATACAAGCCATCTCCGATTCCCCCGACCCCGCCATTTCTACTGATGCTAGACCAACACTTCCTGTTGTGCACCTCTCCGATAGCAGCACCGTCCTTTCTGCCCTCCTCACATTCATTTTTCCCGTACGCCCGGTCCTTCCCTCTACGATCGAGAAGACTATGGAACTTCTATCGGTGGCACAAAAATACGAAATGGACCACGTGTTAGACCACATTCGAGGGAGTGTCGCACTACGAGATCCACCTCTCATCCATAAAGACAACGCTTTGAATGCTTATTCTCTTGCTCAAAAGTATGGTCTCCGTCAAGAGGTTGCTCAGGCGGCCCGCATCACGTTGAAATCTGTCCTGACTATCGAGAATTTGGAGGGCAAACTCGATGTCATGCCCGGTGACCATCTCCATGAGCTCTGGAGATACCATCTGAGGGTGCAAGCTAACCTCTTCTCAACCATTGGCGTTTTCAAAGGATCCATCGGCTACAGCACAATAAAGGACCTAAATTGCGCTTTCCTCACTTCTTCTGGAATACCGAGATGGATTGATGATTACATTTGTTCCATGACCAACACCCTGTCCTTATTCGATCGCATCGAGTTTCAGACTGCCTTGGCGCGGCACATTAACGCACCGCCTAAATTGCCAAGACCAGGTGCACATCTTGCGCAGATTCACCATTACAGACGATAGATAAGTTCTGGGTGGCATTGACTACCTTTGTTTGTGCAAATATGGAGAAAGTGAGCATGGTTCACTTGGACTACGTCATAATCGATACAAACTTTTACAGGCAGAATCAGCTATATTCGTCTTCGGTGGAAATGGGTTCTCCCAAGATCGCATCTCAGTCACAACGACCCCTCCCCTACCCGAGTGCTTGGATGTTAGTGATGCAGATATCATAATTCAGTCATCGGACTCTACGAATTTCCGCGTTCACAAATCAATCCTAGTTTCCTCATCACAGTTCTTCAGGGACATGCTTTCGCTCCCCCAACGGCCCCAACCCTCCAATCATGAGATTGTTGATGGGCTACCCGTGGTGCGCGTTTTAGAGGGTGCGGACTTGGTACGGGCTCTCGTCACTGTGCTTTACCCAATCCCCCCGGAGTTACCTGCCTCACACGAAGGGGTTTTGGCTCTCCTCTCTGCTGCGCAGAAATACGACATGATCACCGTCCAGTCTTCCATCAGAGCCGAGGTTATCCGCCGAGGGTTACCTGCGCCGATCAGAGCTCATGCCCTTCGGGCATATGCCATTGCCTTCAGAAACAAGCTCTCACCAGAAATAGGAACCGCCGCCCATCTCACTCTGGATTACCCGTTGACGTTTGAGGCACTTGGGGATGAACTCCCACAGTTTGAAGGCTCAGCACTCCACGAGCTCGTTAGCTTCCGGAAGGTGTGTCGAGACAGCCTTGTCACATGCTTGGAATCATTCTCGACGCTCGTATTGGCCCATCAAAATTTGGGTCGCCTGTCCCAGTATCAGGAGAGCGGTTTCATCCGATGGATCCCCCATTGGCCAGCCAATTGAGATACGCAAGAAATCCATTCTCAAGAGCTACCTTTGGGCCTTCGCACCACAAATCTACACTTCCTTCGTGGTTACATGACTTTTTCATGCTACGAATCGGAGAATTGGAGCAGTACTTTACGCATGCGCTCCTCGACCCTTTGAGTATCCGCAGGGAATACTTGGCAGCTCTTCTGAGACATAGTTCCAAATCGGATGGCTGTCCAAAGTGTTTGATGGTGCATGCTCGCGATGGGGAGAGCTATTGTGTACACTAGAGCAAAATTAACACAGGCACGAGATCAGGCAAGTGCCAGAATTTGATCGCAGCTATTTCAGTCTGAACATTTGCCGTTTTGTAGACACCCTACTTCGGTGAAACATGAAACCACACACAGTTCCGAGAACCAGTGATGGTAACATATAGTTAAAGATGTCTCTTTCCTTTTGGCCTTTCTACGACTTGCCGCCTGGTGATAGTTAGTTGGATATGGTAAACAGAATTTAACCGAATGATGTGGCATTGTTGGAAATTACATGTGTCCACAGAGCTTGAGACTCGCTACGCACATATCCATCCCGGCCCACGCCTCATCGAACAACACCAAAGGGGGGAAGTCAACGAGCGCGCGCCGGTGGGCAGCGTCGCAAAAGAGGACTGCGCGAATTCCTCCACCGGTTCCTCTCCTCCCTCTGTCTCCGCGCTACCCCATATATGCGGCCCGAGCCTGCGCAGGACGGCCCAGACGCGATCTACCTGCCACGCACGCTCCGACTGGCCCAGCTCATCATGGAGGCCGAAACTGAGTCCGGGCGGACCTAGCGGGACGAAGCACCGTCGAAGCCGGTAGCGAGTTCTTCTCACACCTTTCGCCCGCGGGGCCAGACTTATGCAACCCCAGAGGTGCGTGGTCGCGTGTGTACGGCGGGGGGCACAAAAGACTGTGAGCGCCGACGTCGGTGCGCATTGGGGGTGGTCGCCAGCCAGGACGGATAGGAGCGCGGTCCTCCGGAACCTAGGCGGTGCCCTGTTATGTTTTCGAGGTCTCCTGTGATAGTGGCGAACGTACCGTTCGCGCCTTGGAGGTGCCAACGATCCCCGCGCGGATCGTCCAGTTGATGTCTTTTACGACCTATACTAAGCTTGTAAATTTCAGTTACATGAAGAGAGGCGCAACCTCACATATCGTACGTTCACATTCTGCGTGTCGACTACGAGCTAGCCTGCGCGGGTGGACCTCGACTCCGCAGGACTATTGAACGAGGATTCTGATAGGCGAATTCGGCTTTTCGAAGTCTGTTCTTTCTCCAGTCTTCAGATGCCAGACCTGAACCAGAGCGAGTCATGTGAGTCATCCATCCGGGGACCGGGTCCTGCAAGCGGAGGCCCATGATGATGTGAAGGCTATTGGAGATGTGAACCGTGTGAAGCAGAGTGAGGTGCGATTTGGAGTCCTGTCTAGCTGGAATGAACGAGTCTGGCTTCACATGGAAGAGGAATCTACTACGCACTGAGAGGCTCATCCCGAAGTACAAGCTCGGGTTGTGTTGGAAGAGCCTTGACGATTCTTGCCCGACGTGTCTTCCCATTACTGAGAGCAACCAGGGGAAGGTGTTTGAGTCCCAATTTGTATGTCAACTCTGCGAATCTCCGCGTCTTCTCTTCTGTGAAAAGGCCGCTTTGCCAAGCGTGGCATGGTTTGTCCACAATGAAAGACCCTACAGGGTCCTTTAAGCTTGCCTTTACCATGCCGAATTCTTCGGGAAACGTACTTTGATATCGAGGTCGGAAGTTTCAAAGACAAAGGTAGGACTGGGAGCAGTGTCGAAAACTGCGCGTGTGACCGTCAGTAGTTCCTGGAGATGATCAACAACCGCAAAAATCAACTATTCCAGAGATTACCTCACTTGGAATGTCTTGGGAACGAGAACGAGAACGAGAACGAGTCGCGGCCCATATCGTAGCATCAGGGTGCAGGGAAACAATTGCGGGTCACGAGGACCGGCGCTCCGTGGGTTGCGCATGCCACACGACTGCCACACGACCATAGTCTTTTACTCCTTGGCGCAAATCTATACCTTATCATGATCTTACAGTCATTCTCCAATTCTGTACGACGGCGCACCATCTCTGTCTGCAACAACATTCATGTCAACCCTCCCTCCGTCTCCTAAAACGCCCCCCGATCCTCAGACCGATCTTGGAGGGACCACATTCGGCTATCCTGATGCAGATCTCATCCTTCGCTCTTGTGACTCTCAGGAGTTTCGGGTGATCAAGTTGTATATCATCAAGAGCTCTCCCGTTTCAGCAAGCAGATTCAAGCCATCTCCGATTCCCCTGACCCTGTCATTTCTACTGATGCTAGACCACCACTTCCAGTTGTGCAGCTCCCCGATAGCAGCACCGTCCTTTCCGCCCTCCTCACATTCATTTTTCCCGTACGCCCGATTCTTCCCACTACGATCGAGGGACAATGGAACTTTTATCGGTGGCACAAAAGTACGAAATGGACCACGTGTTGGTTCACATTCGAGGGAATGTCGCACTACGAGATCCACCTCTCATCCATAAGCACAACGCCTTGACTGCTTATTCTCTCGCACAAAAGTACAGTCTCCGTCAAGAGGTTGTTCAGGCGGCCTGCATCACGTTAAATTCTGATCTGACTATCGAGAATTTGGAGGGCAAGCTAGATGTCATGCCTAGTGCCTATCTCTATGAACTCTGGAGATACCACAAGAGGGTGCAAGCCAACATATTGTCAACATCACGATTTCAAAGAATCCGATGCATGCAGCATGATAAAGGGCATGGATTGTACTCTCCTCGCTTCTTCTGGAATACCGAAATGGATTGATGACTACATTTCTTCCATGGCCAACACCCCTTCTTTATTCGGCCTCATTCAGTTTCAGGCCGCCTTGATGCGTCACACTGACCCAAACTCTAAAAAAAGGTACAGGTGCAGATCTTGCGCATCTTTACCCGTACAGACGATCGATGAGTTCTGGACGGCGTTGACTTCTCTTTTTCGTGCCAATATAAGGAGGTGAGCACGGTTCACCTGGACTACGTCACGTAACTGATCCAGACCTTTACAGGCGGAATCAGCCATTTTCATCTTCGGGGGAAATCCATCCTCCCAAAATCATGTCAGCTCAGTCGCGATCATCCCTCTCCTACCCGAGTGCTTGGATCTTAGTGATGCAAATATCATAATCCAGTCATCCACTTTGCGAATTTCCGCATTCACAAGTCGATCCTGGTCTCCTCATCACAGTTCTTCAGGGACATGCTTTCACTCCCCCAACCCCCCAACAATGAGATTGTTGATGGGCTACCTGTGGTGCGCGTTTCAGAGGGCGCGGACTTAGTACGGGCTCTCGTCACTGTGCTTTACCCAATCCCCCCGGAGTTACCTGCCTCACACGAAAGAGTTTTGGCTCTCCTCTCTGCTGCACAGAAATATGACATGACCACCGTCCAATCTTCCATCAGAGCGGAAGTCATCCGTCGAGGGTTACCTGCACCAACCGGGGCTCATACCTTCGGTGCATATGCCATTGCCTTCAGAAACAAGCTCTTGCCCGAAATCGTAACCGCTGCCCGTCTCACTCTGGATTACCCGTTGACGTTTGAGGCACTTGGGGAGGAACTCAAACTGTTTGAAGGCCCGGCGCTCCGCGAGCTCGCTACCTTCCGGAGGGCATGCCGAGATAGCCTCATCTCGTGCCTGGAATCGTTCTCCGATACTCGTGTTGGCCCATCAAAAATTTGGGTTGGCTGTCGCAGTTCCGTGACTACACGTTTAACGCTTTTCCCAGATGGCTTTATTCCGCTCGAGACGCCGTCAGGGCCCCCATTGATAATTACTCCCTCTGGGCCTGCATGTCACGAACCCAGAGCTCCTTTGTGGTTACCTAACTTTTTCATGAACCAAATTGAAGAATTGAAGCAGTACTTTACGCACGCACTCCTCAACCCCTTAAATATTCGCGAGAAATACTTGGCAGCTCTTTCGGAGCATTGTTCCAATTATCTGAATGGCTGCCAAGAGTGTTCGACGGTGCACGTTCGCGATGGGGAGGGATACTGCGTGGCGCTAGAGCAAAAGTTAACACAGGCGCGAGATCAGGCAAGTGGCATAGTTTGATCGCAGCTATTTCTCGGTCTGAACACTCGTCGCTTTATAGACATCCTACTTCGATAAAATATGAAGCCACACGGCCCTTCTGAGGCAAGTGGTGGTGACATCTAGATAAAAATAAATTCTCCTTTTGGTCCTTTCTTGGACTTTGACCACCTTGTGATACAGTAGTTAGTCGGGATGTGGTAAACAGAATTTAATGGGAATCAGACGTGTCCACGGCGCTCGAGAATTTAGGAGCTCGCATTGAGTTCTGCTGTCATCGCTGCGCAGTCGGCTGGTCAATTGGACCTTTCTTTATCACCATGCTGTTGAAGCGCAGTGGGAACGTAAACGCAATCTAAGGATCAAGCGTTCCAGTACATTCAGTTCTGCTACAGTGCTGGACCCACAAAGTATGTAATGCGGCGAGCACTAGTTGAACGCGCCCGCGCGTGTTGAAACGTTGAAACGTTGAAAGGGCGCGGACAGAGCCTCCAAACTCCAGCTCTTCAAAGCTATGGACGTCCTCCTTTCACGCGTTGTTTCATCGATATTTTACGTCGACCTTAGGAACCTTTTCCTTTCATTACGATTGCTGGCGACGCCATTCATCTCAAAATCGCCGCGACGGCCATATTTTTATTTCGTCAGAACCGTCTCATCTAGATAGCCTGAGGAGCATATCCGAGAACACTGCGATGGTAAAGCAAGCAATCGACATCCAAGAGACCTCACTCTTCCTCGGGTCTATGTTCCCCTCGTCTCGTGTCGCCGCCTTGATGGGGTAATACTCTTTCGACCCCACCTCAGTGACGAGATAGATGGGCACGAGGGCGAGTATCAGGCGGGGCTGACGAGTTGCGAATACTCCTTTGCGGGTTTGGTTCCTGTTGATAGAGCGAGAAGATCCGCAGCAGAGCAGAGGTTCAGAGATAGCGAAAGACGGTCAAGAAGAGAACGGGAGACAATGGGGTCCGTATTCGATCAAACTGTGAACACAATACCATCCTTAAGTACATGCGGACCTATTAATTACTGACTCCCAAACAAAACTTCCAGGAGCGATGCGGAATGACAATCGGCGCGGGAGAGCGTGGATGTAGCGAGAAGTCACAGAGACAAAACCAACTACCGGGAGACGTACGTAGGCTCGCGTCATATCCGGACGCAACGACGGGAGCTTGAAGAATTCGCGCGACCAACGACACTTGATCTTGATTGATCTTGCTCTCGAGTTGCCTATCTTGTGCATGACGAGACGTGGGTTGAATTGAGGAGTGACCGAGCAACAGGGAAGAAAAGATAGGCCAGGGAACACAGAGAGAGAGGAGTAGGCTGGTAGTGAAAGGGATGGAATGAGAGACCGCATGGGGGTGTGACAACAAGGCCATGTGGTGAGGTGACGACCAGTGCTCATGGCGATTTCAATGGTGTCGGGGGTGTCAAGAGTGGGTCAAGAAGATGGAAATGAGTTGACGTGGAAGACGAAGTAACTGACTGAGGTGCTTCGGCGGGCGTTTCCGAGGTCAGCCCATAAGGGCACCTTACAAGAACCACTTGGAAAAACTCCACAATACACGGTGTGTGGCACCCCTAAGTACCCTTACAGGGCGACCTGCTTGTTGACGTGCAGAGATAAACGGCTGGAAGACTGCCAATTCAGATTCAAGTTCGCCCTCGGGAATGTTTTTATCCGCGCATAGCTCGATTTCTTCTAGTTCAGGAAGAGGGGCAAAGGCCGGCCCATCGTCATTTGGCAGCAAAGAATATGCGAGGTCGAGTGTATTTCCACGTTCCACCCTAAGCACCTTTACGCCCCAAAACTTCCGAAGAAATTGACGCCACGGAACGTGCCACGATTGCGTGGACAAAGTGCTGAAGGAGAGGAAGAGTTCCTTCACAGTGGCAAGCTCCACAGGAAAGACACTACACATCCGTAGTAGCTCGTCCGGGGAACGTTCTGAGTAAAATCTGAACTGCGGCTCATCACTGCGGATGTGCTCGGAACAGGTCAGCAAGGAGAGGCGGAAGGAGTCTGGTTCGAAGATCACTTGAACCGATCGACACAGTTTCGTCGCGTCACCGATGAACTGGGTGAGGTTCGATATGGGGAATGGTTTGCCATCGCCAAGCCCAATGTTAACGTCCTGGAGGGATGGGGCTGCAAAACTGGTCACGAAGGCATTCAAAAATGCGCTGAAACCGAAAAAGTGGAAGCATTTTAGGTTCAAGAGTGGTACAGGTTCGGGCTTCCTAAGGTACGTTGGGCTTTCGAAAGGACGGGGTGAAATCTGCATTTCCAGCTTGAGACTGCACAAGCGACGCATGCGCGGCAGACATGAGAAGAGCGACGCTGCTTGCGATGAGTCGAAGATGGCGTCAATCCCTAGATGGAGGTCGACGAGCGTCGTTGCAGAGGCCGACAGTAAACTCGACAAAGACTCTGGAAAAACGCAGAATAAATTCAGAGATCGCAGGTTCGGGGCTGGTCCTCTCAGGAATGTCGCGGGAAGTGTGATTTCATATTGCGAAATGTGGTAAAGGTCGAGGATCTCCAGTGAGGGAAAAGAACGTTCAGTGACCTTGAGAATTTTATCAAAGTTGAAACATGATCCTCGAAAATTGATCCCGCGGACGCGATCGCAAAGTCTGAGTGCGGCACGTATGCGACCGAGGTCGGGAGCGCTAGTAGGCCAGGCCAGTAGTCGACGTCAATAGGTAAGGGTGGGAGATGAGGTGAGAAGAGCGCTCTCATATGACCTGGGTTGAAGTTTGATACGGTGAGGGCCACATCGAGTCGGAATAATGACGCGAACACGACACGGCGCCATCTTCTGCACACGTGCGTGAGTGTGCACCATCTAAGATTTCTGTTCCAGTTCCACCGTTCGTTTCCGTCCTGATTTAATCGATAGGAATCGAATATCTCCAAGAGCAGCTCATCGGGGAGACCATCGATTGTCAAGCTAAGTGAGCGCTCTGGGAGTTCTTGGCTGGCTTGACTTGTGAAAAATCAGTGGGGACATCACAGCAAGCCGCAACTACACAAACTTTTGTTCGGAGCCCTCCATGGGTGGTGGTGGGAAGCAAGCTAGGTTAGGAGAGAACGTCAGGGGCTGCGGCCTGGTTGCCCCTTGTGTTGCGAGAAGAAGCCAAGATCGAGATCTCGGGAGGAAACCTTGTGGGCATTTTGTCATTTGTCAACAAACTTGCTGCACACCAGGGCAGCACATTCTTCCCTCGTGACTCCGACCATCCGCGTTGGAGAGAGTGAGGGAGAGAGACGGTTGTTGGGTCGCCCAAGTCCCCGGTTGCCACTCCACCTGCCTTCTGATTGGCTGGTTTGCACCCCATTCCACGTCATCGTGTCATCTTTCTGCCTTCGCATTGGCCGTGGCCGATCTCCGCCGTTTTCCACTTCCCAAGCGCACAAACGCGACGGTTCGACTCTGCCACTGCCATCGATGACAACCCCTGCCTCTCTTCTCCTTCTCCGGATTCTCTCCGTTCGCAGGCTGCATCTTCGCTTCTGACCCAATCATCCGCATGCCGTGCATCTCGCGGATGATGCACACGCAAATCGGTGCGTATGGTTCATCACCACAGCACTCATTTCCGTTTCTTCCCCGCCTTAACTCATTCCCTCCCCCCCCATGCTACTTTTTGCACATTTCTGCCACCATCCGGCCCCATGCCGTCGACGGGTCTCCCCGCTGCGTCCTTTCGGACACACAGATTTACGTCGCTCCTAACCAGGGCCGGTTCCACTATTTCAACTCCTCTGAGATCTCTTTCAGTGCCGTCGGGCACTTCTCCGCGTGGCACTACATTCGTCCCTTTCCCCCACCTCTAAGTCCGTACTCAATGAGCCTCGCCCCGCCGCCACCTTCGACACCGACACCGACACCGGAAACGCCATCGGACATGGCACCCTTACGAGGGATTTCAACATTGCAGCGGCATTGTCCGCGTTCATGTTGCTTTCCCTCGCGTTGCCCTTCACTTATCTGTCTCCCTCCTGGGCAGCTCCTTCTGGTGACCCCCGGACGTGTGTTTGGAAACCCCCCGTTCTGCAAGATAACGGACCCCTGCGTCGCGTCCAACAAAGCGGACGGCAGTTTCCGCGTCTCCGCGACTCGGTACTACTCCGTCTATCGCTCCCCGGCATGCGCCGCCTTTTCCGCGGTTCCGATTACGAGCCATTTTAACGCGCGCGCTAAAATATGAGGAGACAGAGACAGATGCCTGTGCTGAACACATTCGTCTCCGTCGAGGGCTTCTTGGGCGCGGTTTGGCCTCGCTGGACGTCTGTCGCCACCCGCCTTGCGTCAAAGTAACGGGTCCCTGCGTGGCCTTCAGTAAGGCAGCCCGTTCCATGTCTCCGCTACTGTGCGTTCTGCAACCCATACGCGACGGAGATTGTGTCACATTGCGTCAACGTATGTTTCCCGAATAATTCAACCTCGTAAAAAGACTCCATAAGGAATCGAGGACATATCATGCAACGCTTAGCAAAGCGCGCCCTTGCGGATTCGAAGGGTTGACTTACAAGTTGAGACGGACTGGAACCGGCTCGGATAAAGTCGGATAGCTGTAGACCGAACAATAATACAACAATTGAAAATTTCACCAGAATAACCCTTGGGTCTAATCGGCTCATTCTCTCGGAGTATGGGCGAGAGCGAGAGCGGAGAGAGTACAGAGAGAGGCAAAGACGGATCGGACGAGTACCGGCAGTCGGGCGGGGAACACAAAGAGGGCGCAAGTACATGAGAAGTGATATAGTGATATAGTGATATATGGTAGGGGTGCGAGACGAGGACGGAGAGCGGCTGGCCGGTAGTTTGCCATTGTACGGCTGCACTTCCACCCCCGAAAGTAGGGGCAGTACTGTGACCCAGCCGAGTTCTTTAACACACATAAACATCCTTACCAACAGGAACGCGAGCTATCGCTCCCTTGAAAGTGATCCTCATGGGCGAGGGGCGTTTTAGAGAAAAGTGCCTGCTGGCATAGCACGGCATTGGCATGTAGGGAGCATTCCGGCGCCGGCCCAAGTGAAGACTAGGTGAAGGTGAGGATTGGCTCATAGGTCCTGGAGCAGAAATAGTTCGCGAGCAGGCGGTATCCATTTCAAGTCGACAATTCAACTCGATTAGTGTCATATTCTGCACACCGTAAAGAGATTCCAAGACTTGTTATTGCTGACTGAACAGCACAGTCAGTACTACACTACGAAGTTGGTGAAGACGTTGAGAGTTTGCTCTCAGGTAAGGGCGGTGAATAACCACGGAGCTGCTAACAGTCACCTTCAACACGGCTTCCGATACTCGATATTCCGAAAAGTCGCAACGTACCCATTTGTTCTAGTAGAATCAATGAGGAACCCTCCACGTCACGTTGGATATGGAGCCCCTAAGTACCCTTACAGGACGACCTGCTTCTTGACGTGCGGAGACAAACGGATCGAAGGCTGCCAATCCGGATGCAAATTTGGCCCTGTCCTCGGGAAAATGTGTATGCGCACAAAGCACGATTTCTTCCAGTACAGGGAGAACACCAACGGCCGTCCCTCCGTTATTTGGAGAAAACACATTTGCGAGGTCGAATATATTCCCGTGTTGCATCCTGAACACCTTTACGCTGTCAAACAGCCGAAGGAACTGACCCCACGGCATGGCACCCCACGATTGGTCGAAGGAGAGGTAGAGTTCCTCCACAGTGGCAAGCTCCGCGGAAAGGGCATCACAGATTTGTAGTAGGGACTCCGCGGAACACTTCGAGTAAAATCTGAAAGGCGGTTCGGCACAGTCAATGCTCTCGGAACAGGTCAGCAACGAGAGGCGGAAGAAATCTCGTTGGAAGATCACTTGAGCCGATCGATACAGCTTCTTCACGTCGCCGATAAACCGTGTGAAGTGGGAAGTGGGGAACCGTGCGAAATCGTAAAGCTCAATGTGAACGTCCTGGAGAGATGGGGCTGTAAACCTGGCCGCGAAGGCATTCAAAAATGCACCGCAACCTTCAAAGCGGAAGCGTGTTAGATCTGGGAGTGGCACGATGGATTCGGTCGCCGTAGGGTACGTAAAGTCATCGTCGGTCGAAATTTTCAGCTCGAGACGGCACAAGCGGAGCAAGCCTTGCAGACACGCGAGGAGCGACGTTGCTTCTGATGAGTGGTAGATGGTGCCAAACCCTAGATCGAGGTCAATAAGCGTCGTTGCGGAGGTCGACAAGAAACTCGGCAAGGACAACGCGGCGGAAATGCCGTGTAAACTCAGACGTCGCAGATGCGGGACTGATCCCCCTAGGAATGTCGCGGGGAGGGATATATCATCCGATGCAGTTTTGCGAAGGTCGAGGCTCTCCAGTGAGAGAAAAGGACGTCTAGTTTCCTTGAGAAATTTATTGAAGTCGCGATTTCTCCCATGAAATTTGATCCCACGAATGCGATCGCAACGTTTAAGCGCGGCAAGTACACGACTGAGGTCCTTGGAATTCTGATTAAATGGAGCCAAGTAATCGATGACAATAGGCAAGGGGGAGAGACGAGGTGAGAAGATCGTCTTGATATGACCTGGGTTGTAATTTGTTACGAGGAGGGTCGCGTCCAGTCGAGAGCACGACGCGAACACGACACCGCGCCATCTTCTGCACACATGGATGAGTCTGAACCACCGAAACTTTTTTTTCCAGCATTGCCAGTAGTCTTCGCCCTGATTCAGTCGATAATAATCGAATATCTCTAAGAGCAGCTCATCATGGAGACCATCGATTGTCAAGCTATATGAACGTTCTGTGAATTTATGACTGGCATGACTTGTGGAGAATCAGTGGGGGTATCGCAGCAAGTTTCACTACACAAACTTTTGGTCGTGGTCGGGACCCTCCATGGTAGAAGTTAGGGGACACCGTCAGGGGCTCGCCCACCTGTCGTGTCCCGTGTCCCGTGTGGTTGTGTATTATAAGCCAGCCCAAGCCCGAAATCACGATCAACTGCGACGTAAGCACATACAGTAAACAAATGTCAGTTTCTTTCAGCGCGTTCAAAATATTCGAGTTTTGTGCATGCACGTCATGATCACGAGTCTATATCTATATTTCGTTATAAAATCTTTGTACTATGTCCGTTGTCCATTGCGATGTAAATAAGTTATGGAAAAAATGTCCTGAACAACATCCGTAACAATCGTAGAGTTTCAGGAATATATCGTACGTATCATATCATATCGTAAAGTTATCCATCAAGCGTTTGAATGTCTGTGTTGAATATGGAAAAAATCAATCAATGATCAAGCAGTCTGGGCCGCGGCAACCCGCAATCCCAGTTCCAGACGACCGGCCGCCTTGTCCATATTACGGAAGACCTCGACTGCTGGGGCAGGCGGTGTGGCTGGTAATGGGGTCGATTCCAACGAAATCGACTCGAATGCGGAGGATGACGAGCCGCACGAGTAGAGCGACCCAGATGACGACCCCGACGTGCACGAGTAGCACAACCCGGAAGACGTTTCCTCCCAGGGACGTGATGACACCGCTTCCGTTCGTTCCTCGCCCATCTTCTGACACAACTTCTTCGCCATGCGATCCGTCCATCCCCATCTCGCGGCCTCCCCCTCTGTCAGGAAGAACGTGTCGATCGCGAGCACTTCCGCCCGGATCGCAGCCAACGAAGGCCGATGCTCCGGCCTCGCGGAAAAGATCTTCGTGAGCAGCGTATAGGCCGCGTCCGACACGGGGAGGAAATCGTACAGCATCGCGCGATCCACAAGGTAATCGCTGTAGTTACGGTCATCTGGAGAAGCCAATTTCCATGGGCGTACGCTGGCAATTATCTCGGCGAGAATGCAACCAAGTGCCCAGATGTCGCCTCGGACCGTAGAATAGGGGTCATGGTGAGGTGCCAACGACTCTGAGATATAGATTAGCGACAGGACAATGCGCTCCAGTGAGGAAATTCATACCTGGGCTCATGAAGCACGATGTTCCGCAGGAAGATGCCGTCATGTTGTTCGTGGTGGCAAGACCAAAATCCGCGATGAACACGTCGATGTCTCCGCTGAGGGAAGAGACCAAAACGTTCTCTGGCTTGAGATCCCGGTGATAGACCCCACGGGAATGACAGTACTCAAGCGCATCGATGATTTGGATGAACACGCGCTTGATCAGCTCGTCCTCTCGGAAGAGCGTGAGCTTCCTGATGACGGAGTGAAGATCGCCAGCACAGAGGTCATAGACGAAGAACGTGAAGAAACCCGCGTCAATCTCACGATGGAATGTGAGCACGTGAGGATGGGATGAAACTCGCGCGTGGAGTTGATTTTCGCGGGTCTGGTAGTCGTCTGGGCCAGCCTTCTCTACACGCTTGACGGCATAATACACCCCAGACCGTGTGTCAATGGCACGATAAACGACGCCAAAGGACCCCGCACCCAGGACTGCCTCAATCCTGAGCGCACCGTTGTCAATGGTCTGACCCAGAAGCCGGGTTACACCCACAGGATAGGAAGGCATTGAGGGAGGGGGTCGAAGGGTTGCAACCAAGCCCGATTTCTCGGGACTTAGTTGACTGAGTAATCGACAGTAAAGGTCAGGTAGTGAGTGGTGATGAGTGGTAGGTAGTGGGTGGTAAATGAGTTCTTGATACCAATACGCTTGCTGAAGTAGCTGTTTTTATAACGTTGGTACAAGATAGGAGTCTTGCGAGCCTAGGTAGAGAAATGGAATGACGAATAAATGAGGCTCATAGTCATAGTAATAGCCCCTGCAGTGGCTCATCCACAAGTCGTGCACCTCAAGACTCAAATGTTGGCATTCTCTCATTGCCCGTGATCATCGAGAGTTCGAGACTGAGTTAAGAAGAATTCAAATATTCAAACTGCAATGACGTTCAGATGAGCATGGCCATAGCCAGAGACCGGGCAACGAGAGTCACGAAGCGAAACCGAAATATTGTCACTTTGACAAGACCGATGCATTATCTCCGAGTCCCGAAGGTAGAATGATGACGAGGTCTGGGCACGATGAACGTGAAAAATCAACCAGAAGTGCATTTCCGGGTGGGAAAACGACGCAGCGCAGCATTCCCGGCGGAGAATAACATGACAGGAGGGGCTAGGACAGCGAGGTATCACGGAATGAAGACTCCGGGGCATCGTTCAGGCTAAGATTAGTTACGAGACGTGAGATATCGCCGGAGCACCCCGACCACCATGACGCGCTCGAGCTGCCGGACTCTGGCATGCAAAACACTAAATGGGTTGGAAATCTGCAGAAACTTGAAGGCATCACCTTGCCATTCAGAAACGATGTAGTCAGCGCGAAATAGTCAGAGAAATCAATGACGCGGTGACTGATCCTGATCCTGGGGGATGTTTCGAGCGACGAGGTGCTTGCAACGTGGAAGTTGAACGCGTTAAGCCCCTCTGCTGGCTGATGGGAGGGAATGGGAATGGGAATGACACGGAAAACGGAAACGTGAATGCCGCCGGTCGTCGTTGCCCCTAACCTGAAAGTGAACTGTCTTATCTTATCTCATCATCTCACACGCTGGCTTTTTGGCTGCTGGCTCTTGGTCGTGATCCGAGCCCACCACCTACAGCACCAACCCTCGACACCATTGGCCAATACTCTGGTCGCCCGACCACAGAGGTTGCTACAAACAGCAGCAGCACACTCTTCCCTCCTTATCCACATTCCCCGTACTAAGGTTTCTCGATCTGGCGACTCCATCAACGCCCGACCTCTCCTCCGAGCTGTTGACTGGACTGCGTATGAGGGACAGAGCTGGGCGGATGTTGGATCCGGGGTAGGCGAGAACACCACCTTGCTTGGGGTGAGTGCGAAATGAACTACACGAAACCTACGTCATCACTGTCTCATACTCTCTTCATCAGATTATCCTTTTATCCCTCCATGAGCGAGCCACTCACTTATGTGCCATACGCAGACCCTTGTCGGGAATTTGTCACCTCGATCTGGTGGTCCTCCTCTTTCGCCCTCGCCCAAGTCGCGTCCTAACAATGAGGCCGTACAACTCGTTTTGTTTGCGCATCGACCGCGTACTTCAAGCGGTGCGTTCTATGACTATACTGCACGTCACTGTGCCGTAGGGGACGAGGATCGTGTCAGTCTGCGTCAAAGTATGTTCCCCGAAAGAATTCGGCCTTGTAAAAGACTATAAGGTCATTCATCGTGGATAAACCATGCCACGCTTGGCAAAGCGCCTCCTCGACCTTCCCTTGGTGGCCCTCAGTAATGGGGCAGACACGTCGGGCAAAGGGTTTTCAAGACTTTTCTAGTACAACCCGAGCTTTTACTTCTGGATGAGCATCTTAGTGCGTAGTAGGTTCCTCTTCTATGTGAAGCTGGACTGACGAGCGTTCATTGACTTCAAAACGCGCCCTACTCTGCTTTCTCTACTCATTCGGTTCACTTCTCCAATAGCCCTCACATCATCATGGGCCTCCGCACGCAGGACCTGATCCCCGAATGGGTCACTCACATTGACATTCTGCATGTCGACCACGATGCTAGCCTGCGCCGGACCTCGACCCCGTACGACAGTTTGAACGAGCATTCTCGCGAGTAGGCGAATCCAGCTTCTCGAAGATCGTCCTTTCTCTGGTCGTCACATGCCCGCCTGAACTAGAGCAACGTACGATATCAAGAGCGTCACGTGAGATTGCTGAAAAATTTCTCATGCTCCGAGTTCTGTACGTGCCGCTCTATTGCGGATCGCGCCCGAGCCCCGCCCGCCTAGATTAGTATAGGTTTTGAAAGACATCAACTGGACGATCCGCGCTGGGGATCGTTGGCACCTCCCGGGTCCGGAAAACCACGCTGTTATCCGTCCTGACTGGCGACTACCCCCAATCCTACACCCAACGCGCACCAACGTCGGCGCTCACGGTCTTTGGTGCACCCTGCCACACGCGACCACCCAGCTTTTTCACGGTCTAAACACTCGCCGTTTTATTGACATCCTACGTCATATAACATGAAGCCACACGCACGGCCCTTCCGAGAACAAGTGATTGTGACATCTAGATAAATCTGAATTCTTCCGTGTAGTAGTTTCTTGGACTTGGCCGCCTTTGATAGTTAGTCGGATGTGGAATCAGGCGTGTCCACACGCCTTGAGATTTTAGGAGCTTGCACTGAGTTCTGCTATCATCGCTGCGCGGTCGGCTGGTTGATTGGACCTTCACCACCATACTGTTGAAGCGCAGTGGGGACGTAAACGCGATCTAAGCATCATCAAGCGTTCAGTACATTCAGTTCTGGTATTGTGCTGGACAAAGTATGTAATGCGGCGAGCACATCAACTATATCTTCTTGCGTCCTCGCCGAGATGATTGCCAACGTACGTCCACAGAAATTGGCTTCTCCAGAAGAACACGACCACAGAGATTACCTGTGGGTCACACGATCCTGCACGGTGTCCTCCCCGTGTCGGACGCGGCCTACACACCCCTCACGAAGATCTTCTCCGCGAGGCCGGAGAGTCCGCCTTCGTTGGCAACCATCCGGGAGGAAGTCCGCGCGATCGACACGCTCTTCCTGACAGACGGGCAGGCCGCAAGATAGAAATGGATGGACCGCACGGCGAAGAGAAAGTGGTGTCGGAAGATGGGCGAGCGACGAACGCGAGCGGTGTCATCACTAAACTGGCACGGTTACGGAAACGTCTTCTTCCGGGCCGGGTCTGGCACTCATGCTACTCGTTGCGGTTGCGGCTCGTCATCGCGTCATCCTCCATATGTATATTCGAGTCGATCTCGTTTGAATCTAGCCGTTCACCAGCCACACCTCCTGCTCCAGCAGCTGAGGGATTCGTACGGACAAAGGCGGCCAGCCGTCCGGAACTGGGATTGCTGACACGCATGACACTACCGCGTGAGGTGCGGAGACAGCTGCAGGAGGATGGCTGCTCTGGATCGAATCCAAAGGGGAAGAAATGGTACTCTGGCCGAATCACACCCCACGTCTCTGGCTTGATACCAATCCAGGAGCGGGGTGGAAAATATTACCCATGCACCGTATTAACAAGAACTCTATTTCGTCGTTGGACATTGTGCGAGCCCATACATGAGACGGAGACACTCTCACAGATTAAGATTAAGAACCAATAGCTTCCAAAACTGGTAGGTACAACGGATGAGAGTACTTACGAAGGTTCGGAGTCGACCTTTATTCACGACCTCAAGTGAGCTTGCGGAAATCAGAGATATCGTGCGTTGTACCCGGAAACGGAGAAGATGAGTGAATGACAGGATGTCTAACTACCCTCAAAACACCGTGTGAGAGAGATGGGGGCCAACGGTTGCTGTACTCGCAGGACGAAGCCACCGTCGAAGCCGGTAGCGATTGCCTCCCGCACGCACATTTTCGCCCGCGGGGCAAGGCGTTGTACAACCCCGGAGAGACGACCCCAATACGCGAACGGAGCTGGGTGGTCGCGTGTGTACGACAGGGCGCACTAAAGACCTTGAGCGTCGACGTTGGTGCGCGTTGGGTGTAGGATTGGGGGTGACCACCAGCAAGGTCACCAGTCAGGGTGGATAAGAGCGTGGTCTTCCCGGAACCTGGGCTGAGTGTTGTTATGGTTCCCGGGGTCTCCTGGGATAGTGGGCAACGTACCATTCGAGCCTTGGAGGTGCCAACGATCCCCCATACGGCGTCGAGGTCCAACCGCGCAGGCCAGCATCGTGGTCGACATGCAGAATGTCAACGTACGATATCAAGAGCGACAAGTGAGGTTGCACTCTTCTTCATGTAAGTGAAATATACTAGTTTAACATAGGCCTAAAAAGACATCAACTGGGTGATCCGCGCTACGGTTACTGAACGAGGATGCCCGTGAGTAGGCGAATTCAGGTTCTTGAAGATCGCTTTTTTCTCCGGTCTTCACATGCCCGCCTTGAACTAGAGTGATGTGAGTGATCTATTTGAGGATCAGGTCCTGCAAGCGAAGGGCCATGACGATATGGGGTTATTGGAGATGCGAACCGGGTGGAGCAGAGAGAGGCCCAGAGAGCAGAGTGGGGCGCGATTTTGGAGTCTAGTCCAGCTGGAATGAACGCTCGTCAGTCTGGCTTCACATAGAATAGGAACCTACTACGCACAAAGGGGCTCATCCAGAAGTGAAAGTTGGCTGTGCTAGAAGTGCCTTGACAAGCCTCGCCCGACCGCCCGACGTGCCTGCCAATGACTGAGGGCAACCAAGGGAAGGTCGAAGAGATGCTTGAGTCCCAATTTGTATGTCAACTCTTCGAACCCTCCGCGTTGTCTCTTCTTTCTGTGAGGAGGCGCTTTGCCAAGCGTGGCATGGCTTGTCCACGATGAAGGACCTTATAGGTCTGTTACGACGCCGAATTCTTCGGGAAACATACTTTAACGCAGAGTGACACGATCTTCGTCCCGTACGGCACCGTAACGTGCAGTACAGTCATAGAGCGCACCGCCTGAAGCACGCGGTCGGTGTGCAAACGAGACGAGGTGTATGGCCTCAGGACGCGACCAGGCGAGAGCGACGGAACAGGACCACCAGGTGGGGGTGGGGATATACGCAAATTCACAACAAGGGTCTGCGTATGGCGCATAAGTGAGTGGCTCTCTCATGAGGGGATGAAAGAGTAATCTGAAGGGAGTAAGAGACTCAGCTCTACGCCACGCGTCATAGCCGACCGACTAGGGGCCAGATTGTGAGGAGAAAATGCGTTTATGCACGGCCCGGGGTGGGCAGTGTGGGACTCAAGTCATCGGGGATAGCCAATGGCCTCCGACCCACCAAAACCTCACTGTTAAAATTCGAAGGTGTCCTTTGCCACATAGCCGTGGCTCCCATGTGTCTTTACCAATCGTATAGTCGCTTTGTTACACTTGATTTTGCGGCGGTGATTTTGTCAGTCGTTAGTCATTCGTTTATTACTCGGGTCAATCTTGTTTTGTCTCGTCGATCACATCGTGTTATTTGATGAATATTTTAATAATTCCTTGTGCGAATTGTGTGGTGACGTTGCAGGTTCATTGTTTTGTCTTTTGAGGTGCTCGGACTGGCTGCTAGGTTACCCGGGTGGTCGGTATGGGCACCGTATGGGCACGGTGTTGCGGTGGAAAATGTGGTGTCCTGGTGGGGGGACGCGGTGTTGCGGTGGGGGGACACGGTCACGCGGTGGGGGACGCGGTGTCACGGAGTTGTCGCGGTGGGGAGAGCGCTGCGGTGGGAAGGGCGTGTGTTGCGGTGGGGTGTTGAGTCGCAGGAGGGATGGCGTTGCAGAGGCTGTCCCTCTGGTGTGTATGGCGGTTTCCCCGCCCATTTGTCTGCCAATTCGGGTTGGTTGGTGCTGTTAGTGTTACGCATGGGTGAGGACTGGGCGAGGGAGAAGGGGGGGCACCGTGCGGTTGGCAAGTTCTCACCAGGGCGTTTCGGCTTATGTCGTGAATAATATCTACTGCACTGTTGAGTAGGAGTGGAGTAGGCTGGTGGACCCTCCGGGCATTCAGGCCATATATTCAGGTCTGGGTGCGTGGATGGGGTGGGGCGCTGGTGCGTCCTCCTGGAGGTTCAATTGTTGGGTCGTCGGTGGCTTGCAACTTCAATTTTGGGACTTCTTTTTGGGCTGGGGCCTCGTGGCGTTTACGTAGTTGACTTTCAGTAGGGGTATGTGTTGCTTCTGGTCGCGTTTGAATTGTTCCTGGGTGGATCGTTTCGGCATCGGCAAAAGGACACAGGGGTTGTTCTGTTACGGAGGCTTTCTGAGGGGAAGATTCTCGGCCGTGTTCAGTACCTTTTCTCGGGTGGTGGAGAGGTGTCTAGTTCTAGTCTCCGGTGTGGGGGGTGGGAGGACAGTGGGGTAGCATGTGGTGCGTGTTTAAGAGCGTCGAAGCGGTGA
The DNA here is from genome assembly GCA_022496215.1 of Russula brevipes. NCBI lineage: Eukaryota > Fungi > Basidiomycota > Agaricomycetes > Russulales > Russulaceae > Russula > Russula brevipes. Next base: position 13,922 of record WTXF01000079.1, on the reverse strand, counting down.
GGTGTGTTCAACGTTCAATGTTCAACGTTCGTTCAACTTTCGACGTGTTTACATGTTCACGCGTTTCCCACCTTCACGCGTTTCACGCTTCACGTCCAGCTGGACGGTTGGTTCTGTTTTATACATATAAGGCCTATATATGAAGTATCAGGCGGTGTCTATGTATCTATTTATGTCGGGGAGGCGTTGGGGCTGGGGTGCGTGTTGAGGCCATTGAGGCTGCTCGGAACGACATTCAATACATTCAATGTTCATATTATATTATACAGACGGAATCTTCCAGTTTCAAGTGGACGGTTATGTGTATCTTCGGGGGGTGTACGGTTAATTTTTCCTCGCCCTCATGCGCGGGAAAATCACACCTGGTAATGGTTCAAGCGTTCAAGGAGCCCCCCCAAAAGGCTTACATCGTGCTCAACATTTGTTCAATGTTCACAACGTGACCGGCAACTTCTCGCGTGTCCTTGGCAATTTGACAAATGCGATTTGTCAATATCATTGCCCCTGGACAGTGAGACTACACTAATAAGGCAAATTAAAAGACTTACAGGTTGTTTAACGTATGCTCGATATTAACGACGTGACCGACAATCTCCTGATTGTTCTCGGCCATTTGGCCCATCCGATTGTCGAAGTCCCTGGCGGTGGTGAGGATACACTTTTAAGGCAAATTAAAAGACTTACATGTTGTTTAACGTCTGCTCAATATTAACGACGTGGCCGACAACCTCCTGACTATTCTCAGTCATTTGAGCGATGCGGTTGTCAAGATCCCTGGCGGTGGTGAGAATACACTTATAAGGCAAATTAAAAGACTTACATGTTCTTCAACATTTCCTCGATACTGACCACATGACCATCAACCACCTCAGTATCCTTAGCCATCTGAGCCTCGACGCGGAGAATATCTTGTTTGTTATGCTGAAAGCCCAGTGCCACCCGCTGGTCCAATTGGACCATGTGGAGACGCAACTGCTCCAAGATGGTGATGATCTCCCTTGGCGATGCCTGATCATGTTGTGACACCGCTGGGAGGTGCACACGCTGCTCTGCCAGGGCAGAGGGCGCAGGGGAGGCAGTGAAGGTGGTCTGGTTCATAGATAGTTTATGGAACGGAGAGGAAGTTAGAGGAAAGGGGGAAAGTAAGGTATGCCGTACTCGCGGGTTTCTAAGTCAAGTCTCAGAAAATGATGACATAACTCGTCAATTGACTTCGGGCACGAGCGTAATGACGCCACACCGCTTCAAAGTAAATTCCCCGCCGGGCCCGCCCCACCCGATTTGGCAGAAATATGTATATAAACAATACAAACATGTGACTGCCCCTTCACGTGAATCTTCACGTGAATCATCAATCTTTCTCTCGTGCATGGGGAACTTCGTCATTCCCAGGGTCTTTCCTTTTCGACCAATCTGACCAATCCGACCAATCACGACCAATTGACCAATAATTCGACCAATCCTGACCAATCCTCACGTGACCTCGGGTGTCCTTCCCGTTCCGAGTCCCTCTCTCTGTCTCTCCTCTGAGCCTCTGAGTGACCTGTCAGTGCCAGTGGAGGCGGTGGGCGGGCTAGTGTTGTTCCGACCCGACGACGATGCCCCCTCCAATGGCGCCCTCCAACCGCCACCCCGACGACGCCCCCTCCAGCCGCCACCCCCAACGACGACGTGTCGACGCCTCCAACCACCCCCCCGGACAACGACCTCCTCCTACGACGCCCCCTCCGACGCCTGCGACGACCTCGACGACGACGGCTACCTCTGACGACCCCTCTGATGACGGCCTCTGACGACCCCACCCCCTGCCATGACAAGCCCCCTGCAGCGACGACTTCTCTGGTAAGTGGGCACCCACTTTTATTAGTGCCCTGGAACTGACAGGGTTGGGCAGGTCGTCTTTCGCTGCGCGTGGCGACATCGCCCGCGCCCTCGCCTCAGGCCCCGGGCATTCCTGGTGACACGACGGCCTCCTCCCAAGGAGGTTTCCCCTCAAGACCACAGGTGTTGCCCCCCCCAGAGTGGTGCCCCCATCAACATTTCAGGGCTCGCGCCCGCTCGGTCGGTCGCTTTTCTGCAGGCCAGTTGGCCTTGCATGTGGCCCCGACCATGCGCGGCGGCGGTGCCTCGACCGCCTCGCCCTCAGACTCGAAATCGCGCTCGTAAACGCGTGAGTGCGCAACAGCGCACGGCCGCCCACCCTAGCGCCCCTCTCGCTCGCAAACGCGTGAGGTTTGCACGCGACAATCCGGCCGCAACCCCGCCGCGACACCCTCTCGCACGCAAACGTGGGGTGTGCGTGCAACAGCGCGTGGCCGCCCCACCCCAGCGCCCCTCTTGCTCGCACACGCGTGGGGGGTGCATGCGACAAACCGGCCGCAACCCCCGCCCCAACACCCCCTCGCACACAAACGCGGGGTGTGCGTGCAACAGGGCCCGGCCGCCCCACCCCGACGCCCCTCTCGCTCGCAATCGCGTGGGGAGTGCATGCGACAAACCGGCCGCGACCCCCGCACCGACACGCCCTGCACTCAAACGCGGGGTGTGTGTGCAACAGCGCCCGGCTGCGATCACCCATGTCCCCTCGCACGCAAACGTGGGGTGCGTGCAACAGCGCCCCACCACGGCCCCTCACCCCCGACGCCCCCTCGCATGCAAACGCGGGGAGTGCGTGCAGCAGCGCCTGCCCGCGACCTCACCACACCCCCTCGCACGCAAACGCGTGGGGGGTGTTTATGATATTTTGTGTATCATATTCATACTCATACTCGATAATTACCTTGTCTCTGTAGTGTCTAATGTATCTGGTTACCTTAATCACCTTATTGTAATAGATTATTTTTTTCCACATATACAAGCTTGAGTGATGGCTTTGGCCCAGCCTGTCATCTAAGAAACCTCAGGCCAACCAAAGCTGGGGTCGGGTTGGACCGCTGACGGCGCTGACGGAAGGGGAAACCCCCTGGGCAGGGGATCCCGGATGCGACCGCAAAGCCCCTGGGACAAGCGGGATCGCACCTCCGGTGCAATCCCCCTTGCCATCACCAATTTGCCCGTGCATGTGCCTCAACTCCCTTCAGATTACTCTTTTATCCCTCCATGAGCGAGCCCCTCACTTATGCGCCATACGCAGATCCTTGTCGGGATTTGCGTATATCCCTGCACTCCACCTGGTAGTCCTCTTCTGTCGCTGTCGCCCAGGTCCCGTCCTGAGGCCGTACACCTAGTTCGTTTGCGCACCGACCGCGTGCTTCAGGCGGTGCGCTCTATGACTGTACTGCACGTTACGGTGCCGTACGGGACGAAGATCGTGTCACTCTGCGTTGAGGTATGTTTTCCGAAGAATTCGGCCTCGTAAAAAAACTACAAGGCGCCTCATCGTGGACAAACCATGCCACGTTGGCAAAGCGCCTCCTCCCAGAAAGAAGAGATGGCGCGGAGGTTCGAAGAGTGACATACAAATTGGGACTCAAACACCTCGGTCTTCCCTTGGTAACCCTCAGTAATGGGCAGACACGCCGGCAAGGGTTTTCCAGGCTTTTATAGTAAAACCCGAGCTTTTGCTTCTGGATGAGCCTCTTGGTGCGTAGTAGGTCCCTTTTCTATTTGAAGCCAGACTGATGAGCGTTCATTTCAGCTGGACTGGACTTCAAAACGCGCCCTACTTTGCTTTCTCTGCTCATTCGGTTCGCATCTCCAATAACCCTCATATCGTCATGGGCCTTCGCTTGCAGGACCCGATCCCCGAATGGCTCACTCACATCGCTCTAGTTCAAGGCGGGCATGTGACGACCAGAGAAAGGACGATCTTCGAGAAGCTGAATTCGCCAACTCGCGACAACCCTCGTTCAGAAACTGTCGTACGGTGTCGAAGTCCAACCGCGCAAGCCAGCATCGTGGTCGACACGCAGAATTTCAACGTACGATATCAAAAGCGACATGTGGGGGTTGCACTCTTCTTCATATAACTGAAATTTATAAGTTTAGTATAGGTTTTGAAAGACATCAACTGGACGATTCGCGCTGGGGATCGTTGGCACCTCCAAGGCGCGAATGGTACGTTGGCAACTATCACAGAGGACCACCCGGGTTCCGGGAAGACCGCTCTTATCCGTCCTGACTGGCGACACCCAGTCCTACGCATAAGGGCGCACCAGCGTCGGCGCTCACGCTCACGGTCCTCGGTGCGCCCCGCCGTGCACACGTGATCACCCTCGCGTATTGGGTCGTCTCTCCGGAGTTGTAACTTACAACACCTGGCCTCGCGGGCGAAAGATGAGCGTGTGGGAGGCAATTGCCACCGGCTTTGATGGTGTCTTCGTCCGACTGTCCGACTAGGTCCGCGCGGACTCGGTGTCGGCCTGCATGGTGAGCTGAGCGAGTCGGAGCGTGCGTGGCGGGCAGATCGCGTCTGGGCCGTCCTTCACGGGCTCGGGCTGTATATATAGGGCGGCGCGGAGGCAGAGGGGGCACAGGCAGAGGCAGGTGAGAAATCGGTGGAGGAATTCGCACAGTGCTCTTTTGTGGCGCTGCCCGCCGGCGTGACAGAGAATCATGCTATTGGTGTGCGCTCTCGTTGGCTGCCCCAATTGGTGCTGTCGGATGAGGCGTGGGCCAGGATGGATGGCGGTATAATCCGTGCAGCACGGGCGTACCTAAGAGGTGACCGCATAAGCGATGAACGTACGATGAACAGGCTATCGTTGTGGTCAGTCATTGGCCATCGTTTAGATATCAATATCGCTGTACTCACCTCCAAGGAAGCCTGGCCGCGAGGCGGTCATCTTACCTAAGTTACCCCGGACGGGTCGGGCGTTATCTGAGTCGCCGTCGTGATAAACATTGGTATGGGGAATGCGGACGAGGAGGGAAGAGTGTGCTGCCGCTGTGTGCACTGGCAGCAACCTCTGTGGTCGGGCGACCAGAGTATTGACCAATGGTGGGGAGGGTTGGTGCTGTAGATGGTGCGCTCGGTTCTCGGCTTCCTGTGTGATCCCCGGATAGATTAATTTACCAAGAGCCGCACAGCACAGCAGCCAGAAAGGCCAGCGAGACTGTGAGATGAGACCGGAGTTGTGACGCACTTTCAGGTTAGGGGCAACGATAGACTTCGACCGGCGGCATTAACTCTTCCGCCATTTCGTCCACCAGCAGAGGGCTCAACGCGCTCAACTTCCACACGTTGAAAACATCTCGTCGCTCGGAACATCCTGCAGGATCAGGATCAGTCACCGCTTCATTGTTTCCGACTACTTCGCGCTTGACGTTGCAACTTTGCCATTGTTCCCGCTGTCTACATCGTTTCTGAATGGCAAAGTGGTGCCTTTCTGCATATTTCCAACCCCTTTAGTGTTTTGTATGCCAGCGTCTGGCAGCTCGACTCTGCTCGAGCACATCATGGTGGTCGGGGTGCTCCGGATTAGTGTGCTGCTTAACCTGAACGAAGACCCGGAGTCTTCATTCCGTGATACCTCGCTGTCCTAGCCCCTCCTATCATGTTATTCTCCGCCGGTAATGCTGCGCTGTGTCGTTTTGCCACCACCCGGAAATGCGCTTCTTCTTCATGCCTTAAACCTCGTCATCGTTCTACCTTCGGGACTCAGAGATAATGCATCGGTCTCGTCCAAATGACAATATTTCAGTGTTTCGTTTCGTGGCTCTTGTTGTCCGGTCTCTGGCCATGGTCATGCTCGTCTGAACGTCATCTGGGATGAGAATTCATAAGTCAGCCTCGATAATCCCGGAGAATGAGAGAATGCCAACGTTTCATTCTTGAGTTACACGACTTGAGTTACACGACTTGTGGAGTGAGCCACTGCAGGGGCCATTACTGACTATGGCCTCATTATTCGTCATTCCATTTCTCCTCTCCCCACCCCCACCACTCCTATCTTGTACCAAACGTTATAAAACAGCTACTTCAACAAGCGCATTGGTATCAAGAACTCATCTACCACCCACTACCTGCCACTCATCACCACTCACTACCTGACCTTCACTGTCGATTAACTCACTCAACTAAGTCCCGAGAAATCGGGACTTGGTTGAAACCCATCGACCCCCTCCCCCAATGCCTTCCTATCCTGCGGGTGTAACCCGGCTTCTGGGTCAGACCATTGACAACGGTGCGCTCAGGATTGAGGCAGTCCTGGGTGCGGGGTCCTTTGGCGTCGTTTATCGTGCCTTTGACACACGGTCTGGAGTGCATTATGCCGTCAAGCGTGTAGAGAAGGCTGGCCCAGACGACTACCAGACCCGCGAAACTCAACTCCACGCGCGAGTTTCATCCCATCCTCACGTGCTCACATTCCATCGTGAGATTGACGCGGGCTTCTTCACCTTCTTCGTCTATGACCTCTGTGCTGGCGATCTTCACTCCGTCATCAGGAAGCTCACGCTCTTCCGAGAGGACGAGCTGATCAAGCGCGTGTTCATTCAAATCATCGATGCGCTCGAGTACTGCCATTCACGTGGGGTCTATCACCGGGATCTGAAGCCTGAGAACGTTTTGGTCTCTTCCCTCAGCGGAGACATCGACGTGTTCATCGCGGACTTTGGTCTTGCCACCACGAACAACATGACGGCATCTTCCTGCGGAACACCGTGCTTCATGAGCCCAGGTATGAATTTCCTCACTGGAGCGCATTGTCCTGTCGCTAATCTATATCTTAGAGTCGCTGGTACCTCACCATGATCCCTATTCTACGGTCAAAGGCGATATCTGGGCACTTGGTTGCATCCTCGCCGAGATAATTGCCAGCGTACGCCCATGGAAATTGGCTTCTCCGGACGACCGCGACTACAGCGATTACCTTGTGGATCGCGCGATGCTGTACGATGTCCTCCCCGTGTCGGACGCGGTCTACACGCTGCTCACGAAGATTTTCTCCGCTCTGCCGGAGCATCGGCCCTCGTTGGCTGCGATTCGGGCGGAAGTGCTCGCGATCGACACGTTCTTCCTGACAGAGGGGGAGGCCGCGAGATGGGGATGGACGGATCGCATGGCGAAGAAGCTGTGTCAGAAGATGGGCGAGGAACGAACGGAAGCGGTATCATCACGTCGCTCTGCGGAAACGTCTTCCGGGTCGTGCTACTCGTGCACGTCGGGGTCGTCATCTGGGTCGCTCTACTCGTGCGGCTTGTCATCCTCCGCATTCGAGTCGATTTCATTACCAGCCACACCTCCTGCTCCAGCGGTCGAGGTTTTCCGTGATATGGACAAGGCGGCTAGCCGTCTAGAACTGGGATTGCGGGTTGCCGCGGCCCAGCTGCTTGATCATTGATTGATTTCTGCTATTTATGTTCAACACAGACATTCGAATGCTTGATGGACAATTTTACGATACGATATGGTACGTACGATATATTCCTGAAAAATTATTACGGACATTGTTCAGGACATTTTTTCTATAACTTATTTACATCGCAACGGACAATTCGTACATAGTATAGTACCTCACAAAGATTTTATAACGAAATACAGAGGCATCGTATAGACTCCTGATGGTGTTGTGCATGCACAAAACTGGAATATTTTGAACGCGTTCTTTCGTATATGAGCAAGCTGAGCCAACGAAAACACGGGACACGATACGACAAGGGCTAGCCGCTGACGATCTCCCCTAAAGTTGCTTACCCGCTCTCGCTCTCGCCCATACAGTACTCCTTAGTGAATGAGTTGATTAGACCTAAACCTAACTGGGTATTCTGGTGAGAATTTCAATTGTTGTATTATTGTACCTATCCGTCTTCATCCGAGCCGGTTCCAGTCTGTCTCAACTCGTAGGTTAACTCTTCGAATCCGCAGAGACTTTGCTATGCGTGGCATGATATGTCCTCGATTCCTTATAGAGTCTTTACGGGAAACTTACGTTGACGCAAACTGACACAATCTGTCGCGTACGGGCACCGGAGTGCAGTATAGTCATAGAACGCACAGCAGCGGAGACATAGAAAGGGCCATCTGCCTTATTGAAGGCGATGCAGGGGCCCGTTACTTTGCAGTAGGGCGGTGCCGGCAGACGTCCAGCGAGGCCGAACCGCGCGCAAAATGCCTTCGACGGAGACGAATGAGTTCAGCACGGGCATAGGTCTCTTCATCTTTTAGCGCGCGGCGTTGAAGTGAACCGCGGAATGGCGGCGCAGGCCGGGGAGCGGTAGAATGAGTAGTGCCGAGTCGCGGAGACGCGAAAATTGCCGTCCGCTTTGTTGGACGCGACGCAGGAGTTCGTTATCTTGCAGAACGGGGGGTTTCCAAACACACGTCCGGGGGAGCCAGAAGGAGTTGCCCAGGAGCGAGACAGATAAATGAAGGGCAACGCGAGGGAAAGGAAAATGAACGCGGACAGAGCCGCCGCAGATGTTGAAATCCCTCGCAAGGGTGGCATGTCCGATGGCGTTTCCGGTGTCGGTGTCGGTGTCGGTGTCGGTGTCGAAGGTGGCGGCGGGGCGAGGCTCATCGAGTACGGACTTAGAGGCGGGGGGAAGGGACGAATGTAGTGCCACGCGGAGAAGTGCCCGACGGCACTGAAAGCGATCTCAGGGATTTGAAATAGTGGAACCGGCCCTGGTTAGGCGCGACGAAAAACTGTGTGTCCGAAAGGACGCAGCGGGGAGACCCGTCGACGGCATGAGGTGCTGTGGTTATACGTACCGATTTGCGTGTGCATCAATTGTGCATCATCGCGAGATGCGCGGCATGCGGATGATTGGCGTCAGAAGAGGATGCAGCCTGCGTGGGGAGAGAGATCCGGAGAGAAGAGAGCAAGAGATGTCATCGATGGCAGAGTCGACGATCTACGTGACAGAGCACGATCGTGGGATGGAACATACAGTACGGGAGAGAGAGCAGCGGAGAGCGAAGGTGGATGACGTGGCAAGGGGTACAAAAGCAGAGGCAGGCGGAGTGGCAACCATGAAACCATACTCAAACCATCAAACCACCACGGGGACAATCGAATTGGGCGCAGCCCTGGCCACCTCCTCCATGGAGGGCTCCAACCAAAAGTGCGTAGTATCAACTTGCTGTGATGCCCCCACTGATTTTCCACAAGTCAAGCCAGTCATGAACTCCCAGAGCGCTCCCATAGCTCGAGAGTCAATAGTCTCCCCAATGAGCTGCTCTTAGAGATATTCGATTTCTATCGACTAAATCAGGACGAAGACTACTGGGAGTGCTGGAAACGAAAGTTTCGATGGTTCAGACTCACCCATGTGTGCAGAAGATGGCGCTGTGTCGTGCTCGCATGGTTCTCCCGACTGGACGTGACCCTCCTCGTAACAAACAACAACCCAGGTCATATCAAGACGATCTTCTCACATCGTCTCGCCCCCTTGCCTATTGTCATCGATTACACGTCTCTTTGTGATAAGACTACCAAGGACCTCGGTCGTGTACTTGCCGCGCTCAAACGTTGCGATCGCGTCCGTGGGATCACATTTCGAGGCACAAGTGGCGACTTTGATAAATGTCTCAAGGCAACTAAACGTCCTTTTCCCTCACTGCAAAGCCTCGAACTTCGCGAGAAGACGGCGGCACGTATGATATACCTCCCCACGACATTCCTGGGGGGATCCGTCTCGAAATTGCGACGTCTGAGTTTACACGGCGTTTCTGCCCCCTTGTCGATGTTATTGTCGACCTCCGCAACGACGCTTCTTGACCTCCATCTAGGGATTGGCACCTTCGACCCATTCCAAGGAATGTTGCTCTTCGCGTGTCTGCGAGGCATGCTCTGCTTGTGCCGTCTCGAGCTGGAAACGCAGACTCACCACAGCTTTACGTACCCTACGGAGACCGAACCCATTGTGCCACTCCCAAATCTAACACGTTTCCACTTTTACGGTCCCTGTGCATTTCTGGATGCCTTCGCGGCCAGGTTTGCAGCCCCATCTCTCCAGGACGTTAACATTGGGCTTAACGATTTCGCATGGTTCCCCATTCCCCACCTCACCCGGTTTATCAGCGACCTGAAGAAACGGTATCGGTCAGTTCAGGTGATCCTCGAAGGACGGTCCTTCCGCCTCTCGTTGCTGACCTGTTCCGAGAGCATCGACTGTGCCGAACCGCATTTCAGATTTTACTCGAACGGTTCCCAGGAGTCCCTACTACGAATGTGTAGTGTCTTTTCTGCGGAGCTTGCCACTGTGGAGGAACTCTTCCTCTTTTTCAGCACTGGGGCCGTCCGATACTGGGATCCCTTTCCGTGGCGTCAGTTCCTTCAACTGTTTCGCTCCGTAAAGGTGTTCAGGGTAGAACGCGGGAAAATTTTCGACCTCGCAAATTTTTTGCAGCTAAATGGCGGAGGGCCGGCCGTTGATGTTCTTCCCGTACTAAAAGAAATCGAGCTGTGCGCGGATACAAGTTCTCCCGAGGACGAGGCCAAACTTGTATCTGGATTGGCGGCCTTCCACCCGTTTGTCTCCTCACGTCAACGAATACGTCGCCCTGTGAGCGTAATTAGGGGTTCCGCCTCTCATATATCGTGGAAGTTTCCTCATTGATTCTACAAGAACAATGGGTACGTTGCGACTTTTCGAAATATCGAGTCTCGGATGCCGTGTTGAAGGTGACCATTAGCAGCTCCCGTGGTTGTTCAGTGCCCTTACCGGACCTCATGAGAGCAGAATTCCAACGTCTTCACAACTTCGTAGTGTAGTACTGACTGTACTGTTCAGTCGGCAATAACAAGCCTTGGAATCCCTTTATGGCGTGCCGAATATGACACTGAAACGAGTTGAATTGTCAACTTGAAATCGATATCGCTTGCTTGCGAAACATTGTGGCCCAGCAGGCCCTATTCGCACGATGGCCCAATCCTCACCCTTACCCACGAGGTTCACTTTCAAGGGAGGGGCAGCTCAAGTTCTGTAGGTAAGGGTGTGTATGTATGTTAATGAACCTAGCGGTTATGGTACTGCTATTACTCTCGGGGTGGAAATACAGCCATACATTGGCACATGATTGGGCCTACTGGCCATGAACGGACCTGATTATTTTTTAGGCGATCGAATCCGTTGGGGCGCCAAAACCACTGCGCCGTTTATAGTAGCGCCGTGTCTGAACAACGAGGGGATAACACGCCCCGCGCGACGTGCATGCACCTACTGCGAACCCATAGAACCTGTCTTTTTCTTTTTCTTCTGGCTTATGGGCGCACGTCTTGACTCCATCCGAAGACGTCTCTTTTGACTCGGAGAATCTTGGTGCTGGCCCTCCTCACACGATGATAGCCAAGTCGACCGTAGTGGGCGCCTCCATATCGGCAGTAGCGAATCGAGGTTGGTTTGCCGATGTTAAGAAGTTGACAGGTCATTTGGGGCCAGGGAGCGGCCATATTGGAGTGCAGAGTGAAGGCGTGAACACATAAGGACAACGAATTACGCAGACACAACGGTACACGACAAATGAACGTAATGAAGTCAGCACAAGTGATATGCATAGCCGGTCGAATGATAGCGGACATGACTACCTAAGACCTAAGATACCTACTCCATGACAGTGAGGAACGACACAATGCCACTATCGGAAGCAGGCTCAGGCGCAGTCATCAGTCCGATCATTTCTCATCAAATCGTCCTTCGGCGCAAGTGTAGGCGGTGCGTGGCCCTCACCATGGGCCCTGCGGTATGCCGTCCGTCCGTCCGTCCGTCTGCCCCTCCCTGTGTCTGCCTGCCCATCTGGTACAGCTACCGACGCGTCGCGGCTATTCGGTGCCTCGGTTGGGGGTTCCTCCACCCGTGTAGGCGTAGGCGACGGGGTGGCATGAGTAGGCAAACGATATCGGTGTCGTCGGTAGCTCGAGGTGCTTCTCCATAGGAAGGAGCGTCGGTGAGAGAAACACTGCGATTTGTTTTTACCCTTGCTTTCCCTGCGCCGGAGCAGGTGCAGGCGCAGGCGCCGATCAGGCTCATGGAGGTGGCTGCGTCGCCTTTCAACCGCTCATTCGAGAGGAGGGAGGTCCGCTTTTTTGGCGGTGGGACGGCTGGGTGCGGCGAGCCTAGAGGGATGTCACCGGGGGGCAACTTGAAAGGTACACTGGCAGGCGACGACGGTGCTTGTATGATCATGATGGGTGTCGCTGGATAAAAGCATTCGGGCTCTGGGGGAAGCCATGATCAGTGCGATGTTATGCGAACAGTGATTGAGCCCATCCACGCGACGGGGAAGGATGATCATGGAGCACAAGTTGGGGATGTTTGCGATATGGCTGAAGGAGCACCAACTGAATGTTTGGCAGCCGAGTTGAAGGGAGCACGCGAAGCGCCACGAAGGGAGGGTCAATGGGTCATCGACATGGAGCCTTCATGACAATGCCGTCGAGTAATTCGACGAAATCTGTTGACTGGGGACTGTGCCAGGTTAATGTGGTAGACGACTACTGGGGGCCTGTGCCAAGTTAATGTTCTAGACGCTGAAAGTACTCGGCTGCGCGGAACTAAGGTGAAGCGGGCAGTGACGCTAGTGACGGCCGCACTACTCATCGGCAAAAAAGGATTTCGCCATAGCTACCTATCAAGGTATATAGACTCCCAGAGCTACCATAGCTGAACTCAGGTGCTATATAGCTCTACATAGACGATATACCACCCATGTATAACTACTGTGCTAGGTCGGGTAGTCAGCCACCCTAGGTACTCGGTCAGTGGCTTCTATCTCAGGACATTTAAACTATTATAAAATTCTTGAGCCAGAAATAGATAAAGCATACCTAGGGCTAGGTCCACACCAATTTTTGAGCGCTAGATGCAACTCCATTAGAAACTGTAGCTGTTTTATTGACGTCAAAATGGATTTTTATCGAATTTTGCTATTAAACCTGAAGGTACCAATTGTTCTGAGAGCTGTATCTCTGCCATTTCTCAGTAAATCCATGCCATATTTTGACAGTGTATAGCTGGCACCTTCAACCACCATTCCTAGTGTCCACTACCACCATAGTTCCCTCAACAAGTCTCTATCTGCCATCTTTCTGATATGTGGCATTCAAAGCCCCCTTCATATCAGATGAGATCAATATGAGTCTCCTGCATCAAGGAGAGCAGATTTTGCTCTCATGTTTTTTGGTATCTCAAGATAGTAGTCCCTCCTCTGAGTTTCCAATATTTTTGTATTTTTATCTATTTATTTACATCCTACAAGTCCACATTTCACTTTTATTACCATATTACAGACATGGTCTTTGCGGAGCTCTTTTGGGACAATGGTGTCATACTGGGTAAAACTGGCTATCTAGGAATGAAGCTTGTCTTCATCCCATACCATGGAGGGGGCCAGAATTGAGGGTGTAGGCAATGTCACCACACAATGCAAAGAGGGAGGGGATGTAGTTGTTGTGTCACTATGGCTCAACCTTACCAGTTAAATAATGCACAAACTACTGGTTGAATCACAAAGTGGTCTTAAGTAACTCATGTTCATACTATTAATTCTAGCCATATAAATATATTTAGAATTTTCCCAATTTTATTTAATTTTCTACAAAACCAAAAAATATGAGTTGTAGCAACACTATGTGATTGATGCATCCTGGTACAGTGTGGCTTCATTGGGGACTAACCAATAAGGCTGAGGTGGTGATGTGGTGGGTGGTGAGGCCTATAAGGCCTGGGATTGAAAAAAAAGACAAGTCATCTGATGTGGGACTTCTCACAGCACTGATAATGGCAGGGTGGCTGACTACCTGAACTTGCCCAATTTGGCACCCTCTATACCAAAATATTCATATCTTGATAAGGGGACCACATAAAAATATGAAAAGCATCTTAAATTGAAGCTAATCAAATTGTCCATCTACCCATAATTACTGCAATATAGTGTGGTCAGTATTTCATGTACAATACCTTGTTTGAGCTAGAGCGGCTGAGTACTAGGCTGTGCACAGTATATAGTGCTATATACAAACATCAAAAACTATTTATAC